>OZ025249.1:27238640-27293820 GCA_964019135.1 Arenicola marina
TCACCGTCGCCTCCTCGATGACCCCGACCAGTACATCACACTTGTCATCGCAGTGGGCATCAAATTGGTCATCACACTTGTCATCGCATGGGGGCATCAAATTGGTCATCGCACTTTGTCATCGCACTGGTCATCACATTTGTCATCGCACTGGCTACCACACTGGTCACCACACTGGTCATCACACTGGTCATCACAATGGTCATCACAATAGTCATCACACTGGTCATCGCACCTTGTCATCGCACTGGCCATCACACTTGTCATGACACTTGTCATCTCAGTAGTCATCACACTTGTCATCACACTTGTCATGTCACTAGTCATCACACTGGTCATCACACTGGTCATGACACTGGTCACCATACTGGTCGTCACACTGGCCATCGCACCTTGTCATCGCACTGGGCATCACACTGGTCATCACACTAGTCATCACACTAGTCATCTCACTAGTCGTCACACTTGTCACCACACTTGTCGTCTCACTGGTCATCGCATTGGCTATCACACTGGTCATCACACTGGCCATCGCACCTTGTCATCGCACTGGCCATCACGCTGGTCATCACACTGGTCATCACACTAGTCATCACACTGGTCATCACACTGGTCAGCACCACGCCTTGATAGACCCCACCTATTGAAGAGGGTACTTTGATGGTGGACGTAGGCCAATAGGACTGCTAGATGATGGTGATGCACTGCGGATTGGGAGGGTGGGGGTTGAAGTTGAAGTTGGAGGTCCTGTGTTGTGTAATATAGAGTGTGGGTGTGGAAGTGGGCAGGAGGTCTGGAATGAGGGTGTGGATATGCGGCGTGTTGTGGGACGTGGGGGGCTATTGTCTGTCGGTGTGCGACTGGAAGGCGGGGGGCGGGGGGGGGGCGGTCGAGAGGAGGGTGCAGGGGGGGGGGGCGTGAGTGGGGGATGGGGGGCGGTCGAGAGGAGGGTGTGGGGGTGGGGGGGGGGGGTGGGGCTGGCTTACGGGGGCATTCCAGGACTGATGGTCGTGTGAGATGGCGCTAGACAGCGTGCCACCGGCAGGCAAACAATAGGTCAGGGGAAAGGCCTCCATCAGTGAGGACAATGCCATGGAGGACCACCCCCCCCCACCCCACTGCTTTATGTCCCCGCTGGTACTCCCATTATGCACGACCGCAACTACACACTTCAAAACTTTATTCCACAATTCCTCGACAACTGCGCTTCCCCTTGCTCGCTCCTCGCTACGTCACGCCCCTCCTCAATTCCCCCACGCCCCCCCCCCCCCCGCCCTCAGTCCCTCTCACCGCCTCGCCACATTCACACAACAGGTCCCCCATTCCTTCCACGTCGCTCCCCTGCCCCATTGCTTTCCATCAACACCATCTGAAATGGGGAAAAACTGCGTCCAGCTCAGCAATCAGGCTGCCCCACGTATATTGGCCATATACCACCGGGCCACGCGGCCACTTACCCCCTCCCCAGCCCCCCCCCCCCCATACACCCTCTGGGGAGCCCAATAATACCGTGGGAACTCGTCGAAACTGGGGGAAGGGGTGAGGGAAGGGAGGCGGGAGGGAGTAGTAGATTGGAGGATACGGCATGGATGGAGGAGAGGAAAGGGGGCAGGGCGGGGCGGGGCGGGGCGGGGCCGGGCGGGGCGGGGCGGGGCGTGGCGGGGCGGGAGAGGAAGGAGAGGGGCGGGCTCCAGCGGTGACGGTCACAGTTGAAGTATTGGAAGGGAACAGTTGCCGCGTTATGAAGCCATCCAAGCAGTGATGGGGGTATTGCAATAGGCTTTAGGGCAGCCGTTATTACGAACTAGTTTGCCATAATGGGGTGCAGGTAATTATGCCTGCTAGGGTCCCTACACCCCTCCCTACCAGTCACCCCCCCCACCCCCATACCCCTCCTCCCGACCTAGACTACCACCCTCCTCCCTTTCTAAGCCGAGTCTCTCTTCCCCGCAACCTTACGATATATGACTACCTTTTAATTGGAAACGCAGCCGTCGCAAGTTTTGGCCAATTCCCTCCACCAGGGCGGTACCAGTAAGCACTGCATCGCGTAATTACTACGGTGGGCGGTATGACAGTTATCATCAGCCAGGGAAGGTTGGTGACAGCGGGATGGGAAGGGAGGTGGGGACGAGAACAGGATGAGAACAGGACGAGAGCGAGCGAGGGATTAAATAACGAGACGAGAGAAGGAGCGAAAAAGGGGAGTAGAGAAAGATGGGGACAGATGACGCGAATAGATTAAACAGAGAGAGAGAAAGGAGGTAGAAATAAGGGTTATGTCATGGACAGATGAGATACAACAGGACAGATACAATATGAAAAACGTTGGATGCTAGCAAACTATACAGATAGGTATTGAGATAGATATTTTGTTTATTAATCATATTATATTATACACATATTATATATATAAATAATATTTATCATTTGTAATCTCACTCAGTCTATTACAATAATTATTATTATACAATTGGATAGACTTGTCGAGGAGCTGCCTCAGCTATGCCAAAACACCCCCCCCCCCCCACCTGCGCCTTCTCCCACCCTAACAGGGGGGAAGCGGATCTAATATCATCCGAAAATGCCATTAAAGTTTAATCTATGTTAATGGAAGGGGATTGGGGTGGGGATGGGGTGGGTGGGGTGGGGTGTAAGGGGGCGCAACCCTGCCCCGACTCACTACAGGTCCACCTCCCCGGCTTCCCAGAGGTAACTGATAGTTACTCCACCCTGACGACCCTCACAGAGTGGAGTGCAAGGACGGTCTAGCCGCCCGTGACGTCACTACGGCGCCCCCCCGTACCCCCCCCCCCATCCTCCCCAGCCTCCACTCCCTTCGTAATCATAACCTCGCATGTCAGGGGCGCGTTTTCTGAGGGGTGGAGGGGAGGGAGGGAGGGGGCGGTGACCTACAGCGAACTATCCTTGTTTCCCTGACCCTCCACAGCGGACCACGTCACAAAAAGCCCGGATCTTTTGCAGGAGTCACTGATTAATGTTGATTACCGTGGTTTATTCATACCGCTGACACACATCCGGGCACTTTAGGGCCGTCCACGTGGCAGCTGGGGGCAACTCGGGGCGGGGGGGTCATTGAAGGGTGGGGGGGGGGGTGTAGGGGCTGGGGGTGCAAGGGACGCGGGGAGGGAGGACGGGAGGGAGAGGGGAGGGGAGGGGCGCGGCAGCTGCCACTTTAGACATGCATACATACATGTACACGGACGTATACGTCATCCTCTTTGCGAGCCAGTTACTGCCGGCAGAACCGGATATGACGTTTTTCTACGTCACTTCCGGGTTCCCGGGGCTCACCATTAGGTCCAGGGTTTGCCATTTCCGCCATGCTGAGACACATATCAGTAGGGGTTATGACACGACTCCCCTGGATGGGGAGTGAAGGTGGCGTGGGGGGGGGGGGGGTGAAGAGGGGCGTTATGGAAAGCCGGATATGAAACTACGCATTAGAAATACATAAGTACCAAAAGCTACTTTGCATAGATAACAATCATGCTATGGATGTCACTTGTTCCGAAATGTACATTTTAGTCATTGGATGAGTTTCCATATGTATGATCAGAGGCAGACATCACCACAGCCTGGCTGTAACAGTGAAGAAGAACGTCTATTCCAATTCCTGGCAAATAATACTAAAATCCTTTGTCTTATAGTGTTAGGCTCGTTTGAAAGCGGTCCTCAATACATCACATAGTGAATCAGTGGGGCCTACTATTTCCACAGCCAAAGCCCGCTGCGTGTCTGTATGCAGCCAATATTGTGATCGATCCCTGACTCATGAACATTATCAGAAGAATCTTCGCTAGTTCCATCTTTCTCTTTGGTACGCCGCTGACTAACAACGTCTGTCTGTCGTATAGCGACACTGGGAAGGGTTAAGGTATAGAAGGAGCCATGTCTCCGAGAGTAACCTCCAACTCTTTGCGAAGACAGACACGGGATCTTCTCCTGCACAAACATGTGCACAAGGGGCGTTCGAACCACGCACCGGCCGCTTGGGCTGTCCAAGGCGAGCACACTTGACAATGGCGCGGACCCGTTACCTAGTATAATACAGGGCGACCCGACTGGCTCCCCCCCCCCCCCCACTGTCGGCCTAGAGGGCGGTGACACCGCAGTCGACATGCGCCTTCATTGGGTGATCCAGGAGACACTGACACTATTAGTGTCTCACAAACAGTGTTTTCTCGCATTGTATAAGGTTACTTTCTGACTTGTCGTGATCAAGTTTGGTTGTAGCCTATGTATGTTGATATAAGTAACTCAAACCCAACGAGTGTTGGATTCTATCATACATATTCCTAATTGGCTAATTAAAATTAAGATCAACCTTTTCGAACGCTTGGGACGCGTCAATGAACAATCGTTACCATAAGGTACATGACATTTGCTGATATTGGATATAAAACGTCAGAATGAGTCGGAGGAATTAAACCATTGAGCTTTACGTTTAGATCTCACACTGGACAGAATGCAAATGATAAATCATTGCATGTTGACTCCGGGAAGCCGTGTAGTGGAGAGGGAGTGGCGCCCCCTACGGTCTGTGTAGGGCATGTGCGAAGTACGCCACGTCGCGCCATAGGAACGCTAATAAAAACGGCGCGCAAATTGTCCATGAGAAAGCCCATTCATGAAAATTTATGCAATGTTATTAACTTTGGTACTTGATTGATGGGGGCAAAGGATTTCGCTTCAATTTAGCCGAGTCTCCCCCCATCGATGCAATATTGGGCAGCGGGGGCCGGCCACTGGTATAACCGAGACTGTGACCCCGGGCCAGCCGGCTCGACCCCGGGGTTTGGTCATTATACATAAGAGACATAACCCTGCCACCACGTCATTCAGCCACCGTCGCCTCCCATGCTCCAGTCCACCCCTTCTCTGTCACCCCTTACCCTCCTCCCTCCCCCTCTCTTGCCCTCCATCCCTTTCTCTCTCCCTCCTTCCCTAGCCCCTTTCCCCTCTTTATCCCCCCGCCTCTCCCCTCCGCTCTCCTCCCTCCAGCTCTCTGCCTTTCCCTTCTCCCCTTTCCTCTCGTCCTTCCTCTCCCTTCCTCCTCAATCACCAGCCCCCCACCCCCCCCCCCCCCCCTCCCTGTCGTTTCCTGCACCCCGACACCGGCTCAGATGCCATATGGTTTTGGTGCGAGCGGCCGAGCTGGTTACATGAGACAAGGCCACCATTCGGGACGGTCGACGACTGGGCGACTGGGCCTCCGTCCGCCCAGTGTATCGGGTGTCCTGTACAAAACACTTCCACCGGAGCTAGTCAGTCTAGAAAACCTACGCTGCGTCATCAATATCCCTCTATAGGTCTAAAACATTGGTGTTTTCGGACATATTTGTGAACTAAACTGGGCCATATATGCAGATAGCGGCAATAAAACAGCAGTCTGACATTTGTACTGTAACGGTAAAGGAGGTATATACCAGCTTTTTTTCCGATAGACAATCTGAAGAATTTTCTGAATAGCCATCACGGTACAATGCCAGATTCCCCGGGGGAGGGTGGGGGGGGGGCACTGTCATACGAATCTGGTGACGGGGGGGGGGGGGGGTCCGCAGCCCCTTGATGCCTAAGAGAGCGGTCATTTATGATGAAAAAGATTCCCTTCCGACCGGCTTTTGGCCTTAAAACGTTCTCACCGAGCGGAATTTGGCCCTCAAAACGCCTCGACCGATTTTTTTTCGCGCCAATTTGATCAATTCTTTACGCTGATCTGAAACGCTAACATTGAAATGTGTTTGTTACATGCGCATCATATGTAACGATTAAAGCGATCAAAAATCTAGGAATTTTAAAAGGGGACAGGGGCTCACTGAAAACTTGTGGGGGCGGGGGGATGAACGGGGGAGCCACCAATTGTTTATATTATCAGGGGAAGTGGGTCGCAGGCAAACACGTCACAGATGTGTGTGTTGTCAATGGCTTCAATGCACGATTTTAGGAATGATAATTGAGCTCCTCAGAAAAGAAAGTTTAGAAACCAAAATAGACTACTTACGCCATAACATAGCACACAGTTAGATATTGACATGTTTTGTAATCAGCAGTTTAAATAGCTTTAAAGCCAATCCTGCATCTGAACGTTTTTCTAAATTGACATTCTACAACTCTTCAAAAGGTCATTTGAAGGAACGATTTTCGTATAATTTAGACGAACTGTTGTAAATTAAACATATGGTTTGTATTATGCCTCCCATAGTAGGCCTACATAATGAAGAATATGGACCTCCTTTCACACACAAGCCCAGAAAGCTAGATCTCGCAGCTCCTGCGCAGCTTCTAATAGAACCAGTGCAATGGGTTTCAATGGCTCAAGTTTTTCTTCGTAGTTCACTCACGTAAGGCTTCACAAACACAGTAGCTACGGGGATATTTACCTTTACGTAACAACCAGAGGATAAGATCGCTTCGAAAGTCGTCCTCGGGAAATCGCAAGGGTTAATTCGTATCGATCATGTCGGCAGGAGAAGCCTTTGCAAGAATGCTCAATTTAGGAGTGTTTTCGCGGGATTTGATATCAATTTTTTGTTATTCTATGCTTTAACTATTGAGTGGTAGGGCTACGCTAAAACTGTGTATTATCGAAACACAGGATTTGGAACACTGATTTTTTTCAGGAAGGTGCCGGTTATTTACGGAATTAGTTGTATAAGAAGTAAATCTTACAATCAAATACAATCAAATAATCTGCTTGCGTATGCTTGTGTGAAAGATACTCATTCTGCAAGATTTAATGTGAAGGACATGCCCTCTGTTTGGACGACCAACATGTGCGGGGTTTATCCGTCGATTGTAATATAAGATGGCACCCATACAGGCAGCTAGGCCACTGCTATTTTGGTATCTCGTACAACACGAGCATTATTCGCTGGCGGGCGACGGTTTAGCCGACCTGGTGCGCTCGGTAAGCCTCAGCTGGACACAGCTTGTCATTCACGGGGGCTCCAATACAATTCGGCCCCAATACAATTCGGCCCATCCCGCCCAGAGGTCACAGATGAAATATCATCCATCCCCTTTGAGTGACGTAGACAAGCACCGAACGTCAGGAATCGGGCCGATTTCACATGGACCGAAACCGAGGGTACGAGTTGGTTGTCCACCTTCCCTCCTCCCGACCCGACCCGGCCCGGCGCCGTCGCCAAGAGTCTCCACATCGGAGGGGTTCCTACAGGGGTCGCCCCTCTGTCCCCTCGGCCTCTCCCTTTCTCCCACTCCAATCCCGACACCGACGACTTGTCACCCGGCTGAATAACTGACTCGCTGACTGGTTACTCGCGTTCCCCTCCCCACCCTCCCTCCCTCCCTCTCTCTCCAGCTCCCTTCCATCTCGTCTACCGCCCCCCCCGAGGACGTGCCCCTCCCCCACCGCTTGGCCCTCCCATATCCCTGTCTCTAGCTATCGGCTGTCTCTGGATGTTTGTCTTGGCCAAGCTAATGGTCCCCTGGGGTGGCCGGCAGGCCGCTCGCTGTGTGTGCTAATCCACTTATCAAAATACAATGATGATGAATACGGGCTTTCGGCCGGCCATTGTGCCGGATACAGGAGTCCGGCCGGCCAGCGGTACTCCGGCACCCCGGTACCCCGGGACCCCCGGTACCCCCGGTACCCCCCGGGCACACCCCGATACCCCCAGGCACACACCTGGGCACACCTCGGTACTCCACTGGTACCCCCAGGACACACTCCGGTACCCCCCAGGCACAAGGTGGTACCCCCCCCCCCCAGGCCAACCCCGATAGCCCCCAGGCACACAGCCGGGCACACATCGGTACCCCACTGGTACCCCTCCGAGAGTCGGAGGCCAACAGGGAGGGTGCGGGGTAGAGGGTCGGAGGCGACATCGCCGGTTGAAAGGGGTTTGGAAGAAGGACAGACGGACACTTCACCTGTTCTGACTTACTGGTCTAGTTCACTCCCCAATCACCTAGCTCCAACTCCCCAACCCCCTTCCCATCCCCTCGCCTTCAACCACGCCAAACCATATACCCTGTCCCACTGTAAACCCCGACCCACTGCACACCATGCGCTACTTAACACCCCGCTCCACTGTGCACCCCGCCCCACTGTACACCCCGCCCCACTGTACACCCCGTCCCATTGTGCACCCCGTCCCTCTGTACACCCCGTCCTACTGTACACCCCGCCCCACTGTACACCCCGTCCCATTGTGCACCCCGCCCCACTGTACACCCCGCCCCACTGTACACCCCGTCCCATTGTGCACCCCGCCCCACTGTACACCCCGCCCCACTGCACACCCCGCCCCACTGTACACCTCGCCCCACTGTACACCCCGCCCCACCATACACCCCGCCCCACTGTACACCCCGCCCCACTGTACACCCCGCCCCACCATACACCCCGCCCCACTGTACACCCCGCCCCACTGTACACCCCGCCCCACCATACACCCCGCCCCACCATACACCCCGCCCCACTGTACACCCCGCCCCACTGTGTAACCCGCCCCACTATACACCCCGCCCCATTGTACACCCCGCCCCACTGTGTAACCCGCCCCACTATACACCCCGCCCCATTGTACACCCCTCCGCATTGCACACCCCGCCCCACCATACACCCCGCCCCACTGTACACCCCGCCCCACTGCACACCCCGCCCCACTGTACACCCCGCCCCACTGTACACCCCGCTCCACTGTACACCCCGCCCCACTGTGCACCCCGCCCCACTGTACACCCTGCCCCATTGCACACCCCGCCCCACTGTACACCCCGCCCCACTGTACACCCCGCCCCACTGTACACCCCGCCCCACTGTACACCCCGCCCCACCATACACCCCGCCCCACTGTACACCCCGCCCCACTGTACACCCCGCCCCACTGTACACCCCGCCCCACTGTGTAACCCGCCCCACTGTACACCCCGCCCCACTGTACACCCTGCCCCATTGCACACCCCGCCCCACTGTACACCCTGCCCCATTGCACACCCCGCCCCACTGTACACCCCGCCCCACTGTACACCCCGCCCCACTGTACACCCCGTCCCACTGTACACCCCGCCCCACTGTACACCCCGCCCCACCATACACCCCGCCCCACTGTACACCCCGCCCCACTGTACACCCCGCCCCACTGTACACCCCGCCCCACTGTGTAACCCGCCCCACTGTGCACCCCGCCCCACTGTACACCCTGCCCTATTGCTCACCCCGCCCCACTGTACACCCTGCCCCATTGCACACCCCGCCCCACTGTACACCCCGCTCCACTGTACACCCCGCCCCACTGTACAACCCGCCCCACTGTACACCCCGCCCCACTGTACACCCCGCCCCACTGTACACCCCGCCCCACTGTGCACCCCGCCCCACTGTGCACCCCGCCCCACTGTACACCCCGCCCCACTGTACACCCCGCCCCACTGTACACCCCGCCCCACTGTGCACCCCGCCCCACTGTACACCCCGCCCCACTGTACACCCCGCCCCACTGTACACCCCGCCCCACTGTACACCCCGCCCCACTGTACACCCCGCCCCAATGTACACCCCGCCCCATTGCACACCCCGCCCCACTGTACACCCCGCCCCACTGTACACCCCGCCCCACTGTGCACCCCGCCCCACTGTACACCCCGCCCCACTGTACACCGGGCTGCAACTATACCACTATGCAACTGTACAACAATAGAGGAAGACATACCGACTACACCTTGCTGGGAAGACCTTCAACGAGACACTGAATCCCGTTCAGTATTAAATACACCTCCAGCCTATATCATTACCATCTAGCATGTACGTCTTGAGGCGAACATCATCTGAAACCCACACCGGTGGTGTCGGGGCCCGTGGGTCAGGTGACAGTATGGCTTGGACGTTAGTTAACTGGTGGCGGACAGCATAGTGACGCAGCGGCCCCTTATGGGAAACGCTCCATCTTACAGGTCCCATCGTCTATTTCTTAAATATACCTCTATGTCACGAACGCCAAACATGACCGGCGAGCTCCCGAATGGTCCGGGGGTTAGCTCGTTCGGTGCCGCGACCTTTTGTCGGATTAGACATCAACCCCCACCCCACCCTCCCAAACACCCCAACGCCAACCCTCACCCTGCCCAGCCACACACACACACACATAAACACACCCTGCCCCCCCAGCCCATTATTCCCTGCCACTACCCTCACCACCCATCGCCCTCCTCGGCAGGCACCGCCCAGCCCGGGACGGACTCGTTCTGGCTGCTGTCTCAGACCGCCACTCGTCCTCCCTCCTCGGCCCACTTTAGATCCCGAGTAAAACAAAAGCAATATCGGCTCGGCCTGTTGAAGGCCCGTCTACTGCCGAGAACCCGTCGCCGACACCAGCGCAAATATTACGCCAGATAAGGGAAATACTTCAGGACAACTTACGAGTGTTGATTCTGATTTGATCCCGTATGCGAGTAAGATTTATTACTATTACTATGCATGACTGGTGCGATTATGCGGCATTACGTATGGAGGTTGACCGCGCTTTCTGGAAGAGGGGGGGGGTCGGGTGGAGTGGATAGATACAGCGGGCGTCCGGCGCAGACGTCGTCAGCAAGGCAGCCGTCACTCGCTTTGTTTTTACCCGGTTGTCTTTGACCCGAGGACTATTTTCCCGGCATTAATTCTGGGTGCTTTGCCTTTTACCTCTCGGTACTCCTTGTCGGATGCCACGGGCTCACTTTGAATCCCCCCGCGCCCGGTCGCGCTATGAATTATGGAGACGCTCGGCCCTCTTTGCATTTCTCCGAAACAGTGTCGGCATAGGCAAGCCTGTGGTCACCGTGGAGGCGGCTAGGCCCTGGGGACGGCAGAGGCGAATGGGAAGCTGGGGGGAGAGGGGGGTGGGGGAGATAAGGGGTCGTGTAATGGGTCTGGTGATGTGGAAGCGGCTTTGAGAACCATGGTGAGCGAGGTGTTAGGGTGCCCAAGTTTTATTGCTGGCCCGGGCGAGTGATAGGGTTGAGTTAGCGCATTTACCTGGAGGTAGGGTTTCAAGTAAGAAAGTTTTACGAGATTTCTGATGAGGTCTCCGGTGTAAAACCCTTTTTACATTATTAACAATACATTTTCCTATTTTGCTCATGTCCGTCCCATGCTCGTGCTGGTCTCTCGTGTAAAGAGTAAAGACCTTTTCACATTATTCACCTTACACTTCCTGCTTTCATAGCGGCACGTGGGTCGGTGGTTCGCTCTGGTCATGTCTGTGCGGTGTCAGGATAACGATTCCATGACCTTCGCAAAGAGTAGGGGGTTACCCCGGGGACATGGCTCCGCTCTGCCCTAATTCCTTCCCATATGGACACGATATGACCAGAATTGGTTAAAGCTGAATCCTGAATACATAACCAACTTTCTATTCTGCTGAGCCCGATTACATGCATGGCGTGTTCCCTCCCTTTCCGGGAGGGGCGGATCCAGGAACTTGAAAGGGGGGGGGCGGGGGTCCACTGAAAAATTGCGACCGGAGGGAGGAGGGGCTCTGAAAAAACATTGTGACAACTTATTTGAAGACCGGGGGGGGGAGCGGGTCCACCAACGCTGTGAACCTTCTTCCTCAAAAGGAGAAAGGGGGGGCGGGGGGCGGCGGGATCCACGCCTCAAATGGGCTAAATTTTGCGTTGAAAAAAGGTATTCTTCCTCAAAAATTAGGGAGGAGGGCCCCCTGGACCCCACACCCCCCCCCCCCCCTCCCAACTGGACTGGACTCGTCCCTATTTTCTTACACTTGTAGCGACTGTGAGTTAGTCAACCCGTCCTCCATGACGACAAAATGGTCTGTGGCTTGGAAGTCAGAACGACCAAGCGGTGGACGAGTTGAGAAATACACAGCCTGCACTTGTCAGCCATTAGCAAAGTCACAGAGACATCAAAGAACTCCCGGAGGACTGCAAAAGTCTGACTTGATATCCTATCCTCTAGCACTGGCCCAAGGCATTGTACATTCAACCCACGCCTGTAACTCCTTCCGTATTCCCTTCACATGGGACTTACTCTGTGCAGTGCTGATACCAAAGGCTGTTAAATTGCCATGCTCTACATACTTCTTTTATAAGTTGAAGGAATCTGACATGACCATTAATTATTTAGCCTTATTTACAGTCCATTAAGAACGTTTTTTTGCACTACACATACTCATTTTGACTTGTTTTTCACATCTTTTCTTTCCTGTGCAAAACGAATTTGAAATCGATTGGTAGCTACTTCCTGGTTGCACAAGACAATGCCTCGGCGAACAGAAAATCACCATATACGCACACATATAAAAGACAGAACGATGGTGATCCGACATTACGCTCATATGTGAACAAAAGCCTTAAAGTTACATGTGGAGCTGACCGTTGCAACGGCTGTACCAAAATAAACATAAACAGGAAATGTTACCTTTGACCACAAGCAGTGTCAACGGCCACCGCCAAAGAAAAAGTGGCGCTCCGGACGCTTCTATTGTCTCATATAATTTAGCGCTTGGGCTCCCTGTCGGTGGCACCGGTAAACGACTTGTGTACACACGTTTATGACGTTTCAAATCAGCACAAGTTTTCATTTTTGTGGCGGACATTTCATGAATTTGACATGTTTTGCTCATTGGCAGATAATTGGTGAGCGATATGGTAGTTGTTTATTGTCTGTTATGAACCTTAGGGCCTTAGGTTTGTGTTCTTATATGCAAATTTGGCATTAATAAACAGCGAAACAGCGACACATGCAACTTTAATATTATATGTCAAATGTTGATTTGAATGTACTTTCCAAACTAAAGCCCAAAATCTTTTCTGTATTAAAAGTCGATTTTCAATATTGATCAGCTATTTAGCTCTCTCGGTACCAAAGAGAATCTCGCGTAAATCAGTAAGACTTTAACAAACGCTGGCGTCCTTGCATCCTCTGATTGCTTCATATAATTTATATATATATGTGGCACAATGAACTTATGTTTGTAGATACTTAGTATTAAATTAAATCTTGTGGGAGAAACATGTTTCTTGCCTGATAAATAGGTCATGATGTCCATCGAGTTCAGACTTTCGGAAAATAGGTATTTTTTCGGTATTTAGTTGATCTTAATATGTGTAAAAAGGACTCATGCATACACAAACAAATTGAAATCGAACAGCTGCATGTCAAACAGAAATGTTATATGGCATCGTTCATGTTATCAGATTCAGGATTGGTTCAATGGGGTAAGGCTGAGCGCATTTCTTTGCGACAGGCAAATCGCTCGGTATACACAACTTGTGACAATTATGTTTTGGGCCTCCCGATGGGGCTACGTCGTATGCCGATGGAATGTTAACGCCGATAATGTCCGCTGGAATTAAGGGGTAACGGAACCAGCCTAGTCCGTCGGTTTTTAATCAGCCGTAATCTTATGTCACAACCGGCAAGCCGAAGAAATGCTCACGCACCCGACATAGGTGAAAGAAGTGTCAGGAGTTATACCGATGCGTAATGTGCGTATTTGGCTTACCTTAGGGATATTCCCGGGCCATCAATGAACCCATTCACGCCATGCTCATCAAGAGGACGACAGACCGGTTATTATTTCTTATCCCGCTACCGTTGTACATTATTGATAAGCCAAAAATTTAATATCTAGGACTGGATTGTAAACCAGTGTATCCCTGCTGACACTTCTGACGCCTATTAACAAACTATTTATTATGTCTCGTAACGTTTAATGGCAAGACTGCTTTTTGAACACAGGAACAAGGAAGTATGTTATTAGGCCCGGAGACTGAATCTGTTTTCGTCACGATCTGGGTGTAAACCCTGTGAACACCCGCCCCTCCCCCCTGCGTGAAATGGGGCTGCTACCCTACCCCCCCCACCCCCAATGCCCACAACGTGTGAGCAGCTGAACCACCCAGCCTCTCCATCTTTGTTAGACCGGCTTCCTTTCAATTTTTTCCCCTCACATTTCCTTGTAAATGGCAAGCTGTTGGCACGTTTTCCCGATGATGCGGAAGAGTGGACGTAGACTGTAAGGTAAATCTGTTTCCCTGTGCCCCTCATCCTGTGACGTCACTGCGCAGTGCACCATCAATCTGGGTTCAAGAGAAACACCCAGGTAGGACCTGCCCCAGGCACCTGCCCCGGGCACCTGCCCCGGGCACCTGTCTGGTGGCAGACGCACGCTTGGGCATGTCGTGTGGTGGGCGTACAAGTGAAGACAGGGCATTTACCACCACGTCAGTTACCACACATTGTCTGGCGCACCCTTTCGTTACCGATGAAACTCCGCACCACGTTCAATAAGAACTACTATTTATCAATGTGCAACAACATTTAAACTATGTAACGTTCCTAGTTTGTGAATCTTTGATGTGCAATTACGTTTGTCTTGATGAAATATCAAATTCGCACCTACTTCCACGACGTAATACAACATACGCTTTGAAAAACAGTTATTGTAGGGTTAAAATATAATTATTTTCATGCCATGAAGACATATAAGTTTAGAAACCCAATAAAATTGCTACTTAAAACATGTTTTCATCCGCGTGGCCGACTGTACATAGTCCTGTCCAAGCCGTTTCATGTGAATGCCATGGTCCAGCGCCAAGGTCCCTATGAATTTTTAATATATTAATTTCAACATATTGTTCCATCAAAATAAAATACTAGTTAATGTTGATGGGCAGAACTATTATAAATGTTTGACATTATCCCATATGGCGCGTTAAAACATCAAGCAATATTCAGAGGCGATCATTCGGCGTTTCGTGACGTAGGCAGTCATACTACGGTGGAATCCGGCTTTAAGACCACCCCGGTAATGTGACCACCCCGCCAGTAAGACCACCCCGGTAATGTGACCACCCCGCCATTAAGACCACCCCGGTAATGTGACCACCCCGCCATTAAGACCACCCCGGTAATGTGACCACCCCGCCATTAAGACCACCCCGGTAATGTGACCACCCCGCCATTAAGACCACCCCGGTAATGTGACCACCCCGCCATTAAGACCACCCCGGTAATATGACCACCCCGCCATTAAGACCACCCCGGTAATGTGACCACCCCGCCATTAAGACCACCCCGGTAATGTGACCACCCCGCCATTAAGACCACCCCGGTAATGTGACCACCCCGCCATTAAGACCACCCCGGTAATGTGACCACCCCGCCATTAAGACCACCCCGGTAATGTGACCACCCCGCCATTAAGACCACCCCGGTAATGTGACCACCCCGCCATTAAGACCACCCCGGTAATGTGACCACCCCGCCATAAAGACCACCCCGGTAATGTGACCACCCCGCCATTAAGACCACTTTTTCCCAGTCCCGAATTTGTGCCTATACTTTAACATTGGCCTGAACCCCGCTAATGCGACCATCCCGCTAATCCGGCATTAAGACCGCCAAGGCCAGACCCAACCAATCAGTTTCAATGAAACTCAACCCCGCTAACGCGACCACCGAAGTTTCGGCGATTTTTTTTTCGAAACAAAGAGTAACTTATTTGTTGTGACAGGAGACAATGCACTCGTGGGCATTGATGCGTAGGCCTACAAAGACAGTACGCCGTCTTTTTTGTTAGTGACATCCAAAGAGAGGCACTAAGTTACATTCCTAAATACAGAAAGTAGAAGAAGCAAAAGTAAATGTTTTTTATCTATTAATGATAAATGGCTGTAACTTATATGGCTAATGAATAAATGGCATATTAGCATGTTACATATTATGTCATATGCAGATAAGTAAAAAATGAAATACAGGTAAGCTTATATCTTTACATTTGATATTGATTGATTTTATCTAAATTGATAAGCTTATGCCACTTCTTAAACTAATATCATTTGCCTTTACATTTCTTCCTTTCTATGTTTAGGAAAGCAGTGCTTCCTGGGTACCTCTCTTTTGATGGCATTATTGACAAGTTAACATAGCTGCTGCACTGAAGGTTTACTTCAAAATGACTGCTACACGACAAAATGTTATGCAACTAATCAAAACTCTTATATTGTAGCATTCACCTTACAGCCAAAAGATATTTAACGATAAATGGAAACGTCTCTTCAATTAATCTTTGGTTTTCATGTGGGTAGATCATTTGATTGCAGCGTTTTGGCCTCGTATATGAATGTGTTTCATTATTATTCAATTTTGTAGCGCATGCTATGACATCTTGTCACAATAAATCTTTTGCTTCCCCCCCACCCACTCCAAAAAAACGAGAAAAAAAACGGAACTTGCATCTACGTCACCTGGCGCGAAAAGTACAGAACCGAGTTCCTTATCGCGGTCGACCGCCGCGCACAATAGACCGATCCAGGCTGTCAATCCTTCTCTGACGCTTTTATCAAAGCATGGGGTGCAATAAGATCTTCCACGTGCGTTAGGTCGGACAAACAAGTCGAACAAACAAAGCAGCATGTTGCTTTCTTGACAGTTGCGGAGATGAGCACTTCTCACTTGTACTAATTTTATACTCACGACTTAAAAAAAGCATGGGCGAGGTGTCGGAGTGTGGATCGGTCTATCTCGGTCACACTCGCTTTTGAACAAAAGTGGTCACGATTGTTTGGTTATTCAGGACGCTTTAACCACTTTTGGTCATATCGCGTCAATGGGAGAAGGAAGGGAGAGTGGAGCCATGTCCCCGGGGGTTACCCCCTACTCTTTACGAAGAAGGACATGGGATCTTTAAACTGCGACCACACAGACATGGCCACAGCAGGGCTCGAACAAACGATCCACGTGCCGTTAGGCTCTCAGGTGACCAGAGCACTCAATGTGAGCTCTCCAGCCCACTGAGCTGTCGCGCCGGCCCCCAGTGATCACGACTCATTTGTTGAGGATTTATAAACTATTAAAATTAACCACAATCTGCAAATAGTCTAAATAGCGTAAAATGAAGAGTAATCATTGCGCTTCGATACTTACGGGTTATCCCCACTTATTTCAGAAGAATCGTCCTCCAGAATTTAATATATATGTCTCACCCAAGGAAACAGTAAAATGGCATGGTGCCTCAGACGCTCAGAAAATCCGATATAAGGAGTGTTTGAATTCAGATCTTACGGGAATTAATATACCATGGGAGTCTTTACACTGTGATGACCTGCTCTGCAGCAGGCACACTGGTGAACAGCAACTCTTTCATGACGCCATAATCCGCGCATGCATTAGAGCCAGTGACAAGTCAATAACAAGACGTAACAATGCGAGGAAACGCGTCCCTGGGAGGAATGACTTGCCAAGTAAAACTATATAAAAAGCAGGTTTCGTCTGATAAATTAGCGAATGCATTTCTTGCAGTAAAGATAGAGACAAATAGACAGAAGTGAGGAAGATACGCTCGACCAAGTGTAACTTGCCAAACTGCATTGACGACGCAATAGGAGAACCAACTATTGGGCAGTTATTTGGCGAAAAATATCGCAAACTATATAATAGTGTATCATATAAAACAACACAAATGACCCAATTGAATAACGAGATTGAGGAAGCTGTTAAACAGAGATGTTGTAAAGGTTTATGTCACTCAAATCTTTATGTATGCACAGAAGATGTATACAACACAACTGGAATGTTGAAGCCCGGGAATTGGGAATTTGTAACTTGGGGCATTCTACAGATCATCTGATAAACGGAACCCATACTCTCTACACGCTCATATCACTTCTTTTCAGTAGTATACTGCGCCATGGTTTCTCTCCGGGTGGTTTTCCTTTTATCGACAGTGAAGCCCATACCAAAAAGTGCTAACAAATCGACCAATGACTCATCGAATTACAGAGGTATTGCAATCTCTTGCGTATTAGGCAAGCTTTTAGATCATATCATTCCGAAGAAATTTGCATTTATTTAAAGAAGACGGTCCAGGCTGATCTGGGTCAGACGGTCAGCGTGTCGTCGCCATAAAAGAATTTCTGCAAATAAGGGCACAAAATATAGGTTCTGACGACAATGAAAGCATAACTGACATCATGGAGTATTTATGCACTGAGTAGCACAGACTTAAAGCGATTTTTTTTTTTTTTTTTTTTTTTTTTCAATTATGTTAGTGGGTGTTGCTGTTTCTGTTGATTTTTTTTTTTAATTACGTTCAGGACGTTCCTCTGAATTTCTTTGTGTTCTTTTTTCTGGGCCTGTCATCTGTACTCCGAGTACGAATAAAGAAATATATATTATGATGCAGGACTACTCTTGCTCGCGGCGAACTATACCCTACTTCCGGTTTAGAATTTTCTGCGCCCTTGACCAATTTGTCGAATTCACTTACTAATATATCGTACCACAGGGCGGCCGATCGTTGTCGATGGTGCTCCGGTACGCACCCTAGCTTTGATCGTTCGGAGCTGATGCCCGAGTTTTTTTCTCAGATTTCGTGACTAAAACTACCACACTTAACAGACTATATATTTTTCGCAGGTACCCAGATGGCTTCAATATTCACTCTTCTGTGGTTATATTATATGCATTTTACGAATTACAATTAGCCAGAAGCTGGCCTTTAGTAGCGCGCAAGTGTTACTCAAGTCTATAGACTAGGGTTGAAATGTCCCGATGTGTATCAATTTTTATCTTACTTTCGCTTATAAAGTGTTGACTCATCTGAAAATTTAATATAAACTGACTCTGATACACCTTCGTGTTAAGCCTATATTGTCAATCCGACGTCACCTCGGCCCGACCCCACAGTTTGAAACGCAAAACTTACTCCGTTATGTCACCACTTGGAGCTTACCATGGACCAACAAACAACAGTCGTTGCCCCCTCCCACCCCCCTCCCTTTCTCCCCACTTGTCTTGGGACGATGCGCGGTCCTCTCCCCGTGGATGACCCTGACCCTGTCCCGCCTCCATGGCAACGCGCGTGACCTTTTCTGGCGCTCCCCTCATGTCCCTGCCCCCCTCCCTCCCCCCTCCCTCTCCGTTTCATCCCCGCACCCCCTCTCTCATTTTCCGCCTCAGCCGCTCATCCCTTCCCCTTCCCCTCCCTCGCGCCTCGCCTCCCGCCTCTCCCGTTCCTCACCCCCCCCCCCTTCCGCCCCGACCGCTCCACCCCCTCCTCACATCGGGGGTGTACCATGGCAACGGCTCCTGAGGCGTCCAGCGCCTTCATCAGCCTCACAATTACAAATTAAAACCCCAAAGTCCCCCCAGTGATTTATTGAACGACTATCAGGGTCGCTCGGCCGCCGACGTGGAGGTGTCATAAAGGCAGATGAGTATTGTGGGCCAGGTCCCCGCCCCCCCCCCCCTCCCCCCCACTTCACCCTCATCCGCCTCTCTGTTCACCACGCCGCCCTATCATCGCCCACCCCCTCCCTTCCCCGCTCGCACAATGCATTTTTGTCCACGCCGCCCCCATCCCCACCCTTCCTTTCGTCCGCCCTCTATTCCCATTGATCAAGACCATGACCCCATTTACACACACACCCCTAGTAACGTTCCGCTTCCTTCCCTCTCTCCCCCTCCACACACCGTCCTCCTCTGCCCGTCCTTCCACCGATTTCCCTCGTTCGTCAACACCCCAACCCCCGTACGAGCCTCGGAGACATGACGCCCACAAAGGGCTAGGGCGGGGAGGATGGCGGGGTGGGGGGGGGGGTATCGGCAGAAGGACGGAGGGAGGGTGACGGGTGGCCCTCAGATGGGCGGTCTATCGGCGCTCGCCTCACGGCTAATCGCCGCTCCCGTCAGGGGTCGCCACACGTATTACACCTATCAAAATTTAATAAGCACCAGATCTACTCAGGTTTGAAACGATTCAATCGATGGGCGGCTAGCGGCAAAACAGACCTCCCGGGCGGGGGCGGGGGCGGCAGAAGGGGAGGGGGTTGGGTAAGGTGGGGGTGCAGGGGGGCGTGAAGGTGGAGTGGGTGGTGCCGGGGGTGGTACTAATGGTGGTATAGCGAGACCGTTAGAACGGATGAGGGATTAGGGGCGGGTGCAATTGGGGTCTTGTCCGCCGTCGTTACCCCGCTAGCTAGGGCCGATCTGGGGCAGATGGTCAGGGCTAGGTCTGGGGGAGACGGTCAGGACTAGGCCTGGGGCAGACGGTCAGGGTAAGGACTGGGGCAGACAGTCAGGGCTAGGTCTGGGGCAGATGGACAAGGCTAGGTCTGAGATAGACGGTCAGGGCTAGGTCTGGGGCAGACGGTCAATGCTAGGCCTGGGGCAGATGGTCACAGCAGACAGTCCGGGCAAGGCCTAGAACGGACCGTCAGAGCTAGGGCAGATGGACAAGGCTAGGTCTGGGGCAGATGGACAAGGCTAGGTCTGAGGTAGACGGTCAGGGCTAGGTCTGGGGCAGACGGTCAGAGCTAGGTTTGGGGCAGACGGTCAGGGCTAGATGTGGGGCAGACGGTCAGAGCAAGGACTAGGGCAGACGGTCAAGGCTAGGTCTGGGGCAGTCGGTCAGGGCTAGGTCTGGGGCAGACGGTCAGAGCTAGGTTTGGGCCAGACGGTCAGGGCTAGGTCTGGGGCAGACGGTCAGAGCTAGGTTTGGGGCAGACGTTCAGGGCTAGGTCTGGGGCAGACGGTCAGGACTAGGTCTAGGGCAGACGGTCAGGGCTAGGTCTGGGGTAGACGGTCAGGGCTAGGTATGGGGCAGACGGTCAGAGCGGATCTGGGTCAGACGGCCAGGGCTAGGTCTGGGGCAAACGGTAAGAGCTAGGTCTGGGTCAGACGGTCAATGCTAGGTCTGGGAAGACGGTCCGGGCTGATCTGGGTCAGACGGTCATCGTTAAGTCTGGGGCAGACGGTCTGGGCTAAGACTGGGGAAGGCGGTCAGGGCTAGGACTGGGGCAGACGGTCAGGGCTAGGTCTGGGGTAGACGGTCAGGACAAGGATTGGGGCAGACGGTCAGGGCTAGGTCTGGGGTAGACGGTCAATGCTAGGTCTGAGGCTCACGGTCTGGGCTAAGACTGGGGCAGACGGTCAATGCTAGGTCTGGGGCACACGGTCAGGGCTGATCTAGGTCAGACGGTCAGGGCTAGGACTGGGGCAGACGGTCAGGGCAGACAGTCATGGCAAGGACTTGGGCAGGCGGTCAGGGCTAGGTCTGGGGCATACGGTCTGGAGTAGGACTGGGGCAGACGGTCAGGGCTTTGTCTGGGGCAGGCGGTCCAGGTAGACAGTCAGGGCAAGGACTGGAGCAGACGGTCAGGGCTAGGTCTGGGGCAGATGGACAAGGCTAGGTCTGGGGCAGATGGTCAGAGCAGACAGACACGGCTAGGACTGGGGCAGACGGTCAGGACTAGGACTGGAGCAGACGGTCAATGCTAGGTCTGGGGCACACGGTCAGGGCTAGAACTGGGGCAGACGGTCAGGGCTAGGTCTGGGGTAGACGGTCAATGCTAGGTCTGAGGCTTACGGTCTGGGCTAGGACTGGGGCAGACGGTCAATGCTAGGTCTGGGGCACACGGTCAGGGCTGATCTAGGTCAGACGGTCAGGGCTAGGACTGGGGCAGACGGTCAGGGCTAGATCTAGGTCAGACGGTCAGGGCTGATCTAGGTCAGACGGTCAGGGCTAGGACTGGGGCAGACGGTCAGGGCAGACAGTCATGGCAAGGACTGGGGCAGGCGGTCAGGGCTAGGTCTGGGGCATACGGTCTGGACTAGGACTGGGGCAGACGGTCAGGGCTATGTCTGGGGCAGGCGGTCCAGGTAGACAGTCAGGGCAAGGACTGGGGCAGACGGTCAGGGCTAGGTCTGGGGCAGATGGACAAGGCTAGGTCTGGGGCAGATGGTCAGAGCAGACAGACACGGCTAGGACTGGGGCAGACGGTCAGGACTAGGACTGGAGCAGACGGTCAATGCTAGGTCTGGGGTACACGGTCAGGGCTAGAACTGGGGCAGACGGTCAGAGCTAGGTCGGTGGTAGACGGGCAGGACTAGGTCTTGGGTAGACGGTCTATGCTAGATCTGGAGCACACGGTCAGGACTAGGACTGGGGTAGACGGTCAATGCTAGGTCTGGGGCACACGGTTAGGGTTAGGACTTGGGCAAACGGTCCATGCTAGGTCTGGGGCACACGGTCAGGGCTGGGACTGGGGTAGACGATCAGGGCAATTGCTAGGGCAGACGGTCAGCCCAGAGAGATCGAGATGTATGAGAGACTGAGAGAGGAAGCGATTCATTAGAGAGACAGAAATAGACAGATTGGGACAAATAACGAGTGTGGTGATGTATCAGAGACAGAGAGAGAGGGAGAGAGAGTGGTGATGTATCAGAGACAGAGACAGAGGGAGAGAGAGTGGTGATGTATCAGAGACAGAGAGAGAGGGAGAGAGAGTGGTGATGTATCAGAGACAGAGAGAGAGGGAGAGAGAGTGGTGATGTATCAGAGACATAGAGAGAGAGGGAGAGAGAGTGGTGATGTATCAGAGAGATAGAGAGAGAGGGAGAGAGAGTGGTGATGTATCAGAGAGATAGAGAGAGAGGGAGAGAGAGTGGTGATGTATCAGAGAGATAGAGAGAGAGGGAGAGAGAGTGGTGATGTATCAGAGAGACAGAGAGAGAGAGAGAGAGACAGAGAGAGAGGGAGAGAGAGTGGTGATGTATCAGAGAGACAGAGAAAGAGGGAGAGAGAGTGGTGATGTATCAGAGAGACAGAGAAAGAGGGAGAGAGAGTGGTGATGTATCAGAGAGACAGAGAAAGAGGGAGAGAGAGTGGTGATGTATCAGAGAGATAGAGAGAGAGGGAGAGAGAGTGGTGATGTATCAGAGAGATAGAGAGAGAGGGAGAGAGAGTGGTGATGTATCAGAGAGACAGAGAGAGAGGGAGAGAGAGTGGTGATGTATCAGAGAGACAGAGAAAGAGGGAGAGAGAGTGGTGATGTATCAGAGAGACAGAGAGAGAGAGAGAGAGAGTGGTGATGTATCAGAGAGATAGAGAGAGAGGGAGAGAGAGTGGTGATGTATCAGAGAGATAGAGAGAGAGGGAGAGAGAGTGGTGATGTATCAGAGAGATAGAGAGAGAGGGAGAGAGAGTGGTGATGTATCAGAGAGACAGAGAGAGAGAGAGAGAGACAGAGAGAGAGGGAGAGAGAGTGGTGATGTATCAGAGAGACAGAGAAAGAGGGAGAGAGAGTGGTGATGTATCAGAGAGATAGAGAGAGAGGGAGAGAGAGTGGTGATGTATCAGAGAGATAGAGAGAGAGGGAGAGAGAGTGGTGATGTATCAGAGAGACAGAGAGAGAGAGAGAGAGAGTGGTGATGTATCAGAGAGACAGAGAAAGAGGGAGAGAGAGTGGTGATGTATCAGAGAGATAGAGAGAGAGGGAGAGAGAGTGGTGATGTATCAGAGAGACAGAGAAAGAGGGAGAGAGAGTGGTGATGTATCAGAGAGACAGAGAGAGAGAGAGAGAGAGTGGTGATGTATCAGAGAGATAGAGAAAGAGGGAGAGAGAGTGGTGATGTATCAGAGAGACAGAGAGAGAGAGAGAGAGACAGAGAGAGAGGGAGAGAGAGTGGTGATGTATCAGAGAGACAGAGAAAGAGGGAGAGAGAGTGGTGATGTATCAGAGAGATAGAGAAAGAGGGAGAGAGAGTGGTGATGTATCAGAGAGACAGAGAGAGAGAGAGAGAGACAGAGAGAGAGGGAGAGAGAGTGGTGATGTATCAGAGAGACAGAGAAAGAGGGAGAGAGAGTGGTGATGTATCAGAGAGATAGAGAAAGAGGGAGAGAGAGTGGTGATGTATCAGAGATAGAGAGAGAGGGAGAGAGAGTGGTGATGTATCAGAGAGACAGAGAGAGAGAGAGAGAGAGTGGTGATGTATCAGAGAGATAGAGAGAGAGGGAGAGAGAGTGGTGATGTATCAGAGAGATAGAGAGAGAGGGAGAGAGAGTGGTGATGTATCAGAGAGATAGAGAGAGAGGGAGAGAGAGTGGTGATGTATCAGAGAGATAGAGAGAGAGGGAGAGAGAGTGGTGATGTATCAGAGAGATAGAGAGAGAGGGAGAGAGAGTGGTGATGTATCAGAGAGATAGAGAGAGAGGGAGAGAGAGTGGTGATGTATCAGAGAGATAGAGAGAGAGGGAGAGAGAGTGGTGATGTATCAGAGAGACAGAGAAAGAGGGAGAGAGAGTGGTGATGTATCAGAGAGACACAGAAAGAGGGAGAGAGAGTGGTGATGTATCAGAGAGATAGAGAGAGAGGGAGAGAGAGTGGTGATGTATCAGAGAGACAGAGAGAGAGAGAGAGAGACAGAGAGAGAGGGAGAGAGAGTGGTGATGTATCAGAGAGACAGAGAAAGAGGGAGAGAGAGTGGTGATGTATCAGAGAGACAGAGAGAGAGGGAGAGAGAGTGGTGATGTATCAGAGAGATAGAGAGAGAGGGAGAGAGAGTGGTGATGTATCAGAGAGATAGAGAGAGAGGGAGAGAGAGTGGTGATGTATCAGAGAGATAGCGAAAGAGGGAGAGAGAGTGGTGATGTATCAGAGAGATAGAGAGAGAGGGAGAGAGAGTGGTGATGTATCAGAGAGATAGAGAGAGAGGGAGAGAGAGTGGTGATGTATCAGAGAGATAGAGAGAGAGGGAGAGAGAGTGGTGATGTATCAGAGAGATAGAGAGAGAGGGAGAGAGAGTGGTGATGTATCAGAGAGATAGAGAAAGAGGGAGAGAGAGTGGTGATGTATCAGAGAGATAGAGAGAGAGGGAGAGAGAGTGGTGATGTATCAGAGAGATAGAGAGAGAGGGAGAGAGAGTGGTGATGTATCAGAGAGATAGAGAGAGAGGGAGAGAGAGTGGTGATGTATCAGAGAGATAGAGAGAGAGGGAGAGAGAGTGGTGATGTATCAGAGAGATAGAGAGAGAGGGAGAGAGAGTGGTGATGTATCAGAGAGACAGAGAGAGAGGGAGAGAGAGTGGTGATGTATCAGAGAGATAGAGAGAGAGGGAGAGAGAGTGGTGATGTATCAGAGAGACAGAGAGAGAGAGAGAGAGACAGAGAGAGAGGGAGAGAGAGTGGTGATGTATCAGAGAGACAGAGAAAGAGGGAGAGAGAGTGGTGATGTATCAGAGAGATAGAGAGAGAGGGAGAGAGAGTGGTGATGTATCAGAGAGATAGAGAGAGAGGGAGAGAGAGTGGTGATGTATCAGAGAGACAGAGAGAGAGAGAGAGAGAGTGGTGATGTATCAGAGAGACAGAGAAAGAGGGAGAGAGAGTGGTGATGTATCAGAGAGATAGAGAGAGAGGGAGAGAGAGTGGTGATGTATCAGAGAGATAGAGAAAGAGGGAGAGAGAGTGGTGATGTATCAGAGAGACAGAGAGAGAGAGAGAGAGAGTGGTGATGTATCAGAGAGATAGAGAAAGAGGGAGAGAGAGTGGTGATGTATCAGAGAGACAGAGAGAGAGAGAGAGAGACAGAGAGAGAGGGAGAGAGAGTGGTGATGTATCAGAGAGACAGAGAAAGAGGGAGAGAGAGTGGTGATGTATCAGAGAGATAGAGAAAGAGGGAGAGAGAGTGGTGATGTATCAGAGAGACAGAGAGAGAGAGAGAGAGACAGAGAGAGAGGGAGAGAGAGTGGTGATGTATCAGAGAGACAGAGAAAGAGGGAGAGAGAGTGGTGATGTATCAGAGAGATAGAGAAAGAGGGAGAGAGAGTGGTGATGTATCAGAGATAGAGAGAGAGGGAGAGAGAGTGGTGATGTATCAGAGAGACAGAGAGAGAGAGAGAGAGAGTGGTGATGTATCAGAGAGATAGAGAGAGAGGGAGAGAGAGTGGTGATGTATCAGAGAGATAGAGAGAGAGGGAGAGAGAGTGGTGATGTATCAGAGAGATAGAGAGAGAGGGAGAGAGAGTGGTGATGTATCAGAGAGATAGAGAGAGAGGGAGAGAGAGTGGTGATGTATCAGAGAGACAGAGAAAGAGGGAGAGAGAGTGGTGATGTATCAGAGAGACAGAGAAAGAGGGAGAGAGAGTGGTGATGTATCAGAGAGATAGAGAGAGAGGGAGAGAGAGTGGTGATGTATCAGAGAGACAGAGAGAGAGAGAGAGAGACAGAGAGAGAGGGAGAGAGAGTGGTGATGTATCAGAGAGACAGAGAAAGAGGGAGAGAGAGTGGTGATGTATCAGAGAGACAGAGAGAGAGGGAGAGAGAGTGGTGATGTATCAGAGAGATAGAGAGAGAGGGAGAGAGAGTGGTGATGTATCAGAGAGATAGAGAGAGAGGGAGAGAGAGTGGTGATGTATCAGAGAGATAGAGAAAGTGGGAGAGAGAGTGGTGATGTATCAGAGAGATAGAGAGAGAGGGAGAGAGAGTGGTGATGTATCAGAGAGATAGAGAGAGAGGGAGAGAGAGTGGTGATGTATCAGAGAGATAGAGAGAGAGGGAGAGAGAGTGGTGATGTATCAGAGAGATAGAGAGAGAGGGAGAGAGAGTGGTGATGTATCAGAGAGATAGAGAAAGAGGGAGAGAGAGTGGTGATGTATCAGAGAGATAGAGAGAGAGGGAGAGAGAGTGGTGATGTATCAGAGAGATAGAGAGAGAGGGAGAGAGAGTGGTGATGTATCAGAGAGATAGAGAGAGAGGGAGAGAGAGTGGTGATGTATCAGAGAGATAGAGAGAGAGGGAGAGAGAGTGGTGATGTATCAGAGAGATAGAGAGAGAGGGAGAGAGAGTGGTGATGTATCAGAGAGACAGAGAGAGAGGGAGAGAGAGTGGTGATGTATCAGAGAGATAGAGAGAGAGGGAGAGAGAGTGGTGATGTATCAGAGAGATAGAGAGAGAGGGAGAGAGAGTGGTGATGTATCAGAGAGATAGAGAGAGAGGGAGAGAGAGTGGTGATGTATCAGAGAGACAGAGAGAGAGGGAGAGAGAGTGGTGATGTATCAGAGAGATATATAGAGAGAGAGTGGTGATGTATCAGAGAGAGATAGAGAGAGAGGGAGAGAGAGTGGTGATGTATCAGAGAGATAGAGAGAGAGGGAGAGAGAGTGGTGATGTATCAGAGAGACAGAGAGAGAGGGAGAGAGAGTGGTGATGTATCAGAGAGATATATAGAGAGAGAGTGGTGATGTATCAGAGAGAGATAGAGAGAGAGGGAGAGAGAGTGGTGATGTATCAGAGAGAGATAGAGAGAGAGGGAGAGAGAGTGGTGATGTATCAGAGAGAGGGAGAGAGAGTGGTGATGTATCAGAGAGATAGAGAGAGAGGGAGAGAGAGTGGTGATGTATCAGAGAGATAGAGAGAGAGAGAGAGAGAGTGGTGATGTATCAGAGACAGAGACAGAGGGAGAGAGAGTGGTGATGTATCAGAGAGATAGAGAGAGAGAGAGAGAGTGGTGATGTATCAGAGAGACAGAGAGAGAGGGAGAGAGAGTGGTGATGTATCAGAGAGATATATATAGAGAGAGTGGTGATGTATCGGAAAAACCCAGACAGTTGTGAAATAAAGAGAATCAATAAATGATTATGTCACAACAGATTAAAAAACCCGGAAAAGTGAGAGATAAAACCCTGGCAGAATAGAGCCATTAAACGAGTAACTCCACACACAAGTCATGATAACAGAGGGGCCAGCGTGTCCACAAGTCTGGAGAACATCATTACAGCAGTGATAGGGGAACGGCAAGAGGGGGTCATGTTCCCAGATCACGAAGAACAAATTTCTTTTATTCCCAGGTCACGATGAATTAAAAGGCGAACGCCCCGCAAACAAAGAGCGGACACATGATACTAAATCGACGATTTCCTGATGCACGGTTATTTCTAAATAAAATTCCCATTTCTCGATTAATGAACATCCTTGATCAGGACGATGGGCTAATACTCTGTTCCTAGTTCACGAAGAATTATTTGCCTCGTTCCCAGTTCACGGGAAAATGAAAAGCCCATTCCCGATGAACGGAAAGACCTCTTGCCCCCCCCCCTCGCCGGTCGCTTTTCCAATCTCCATTTCTACCGATTCTCTGTGTGAGCTGGTACCATACTGTGAGCTGGTGCCATACTGTGAGCTGGTGCCATACGGTGAGCTGGTGCCATACTGAGAGCTGGTGCCATACTGTGAGCTGGTGCCATACTGTGAGCTGGTGCCATACTGTGAGCTGGTGCCATACTGTGAGTTGGTGCCATACTGTGGGCTGGTGCCATACTGTGAGTTGGTGCCATACTGTGAGCTGGTGCCATACTGTGAGTTGGTGCCATACTGTGAGCTGGTGCCATACTGTGAGCTGGTGCCATACGGTGAGCTGGTGCCATACTGAGAGCTGGTGCCATACTGTGAGCTGGTGCCATACTGTGAGCTAGTTCCATACTGTGAGCTGGTGCCATACTGTGAGCTGGTGCTACACTGTGAGCTGGTGCCATACTGTGGGCTGGTGCCATAGTGTGAGCTGGTGCCATACTGTGAGTTGGTGGCATACTGTGGGCTGGTGCCATAGGGTGAGCTAGTGCCATACTGTGAGCTGGTGCCATACTGTGAGCTGGTGCCATATAGTGGGCTGGTGCCATACTGTGAGCTGGTGCCATAATGTGAGCTTGTGCACACCGAGGTGGCAAAAAACACCAAGCATTCATCTTCATCATTCATGGGCTTCCAAGGAAACCGGAAGTGGGCGAGATGGCTAAGGGCTGTGATGAAGTGACGTCACAATCCCTCTGGCCGTTAATGGGTCTGTCTGTACACGACTGCAGAAAGTGTCTGGCTGCGTGGATGGGCCCCCCAGTCTAGTCTCAACCGCTGGGGACAGATCTTTAAACATTTATATATCGTAAAGCCATATGTACGTCTTGCGTCTAGAATTTGCCCTGGTAGATGGAGTCTTCGATTGAGACGCAGACATAGATGTAAGAAGTCAAACTCCAACACCCCCAACATATGCTGGCTGACTACCCGTCTAAGGCTTACACCCAGCAACAATATGTGCTCTAAAACTGAACAGATGCTGCGATCTGTCTCTGAAGCATGACAGCAGCATGGGGTCTAAAGCTCAAACATGATAACAGCATGCTGTCGCCACCTTGCGGCCGGTGAAGAATGACTCGGAGAGTGTGCAACATCCGGGTACCGAGGCTCCCCATCTTCAGAATGATGAATTATGGCGCGCGTGGCATGTGCCGGAAGTGAGGACTTTTTACAGCTGAGGAGAGAATCTTGTTATGGCGAGATCTATCGCGCGAGTCTCGCGGGAGTCTCTCCCGACTGTGCCAGCGCCCAGCCGCGGTCAGAGCACCATTGTACGGTGGGTTTTCCTTCTTGGAGATTCTGCGTGTCTCCACTATTCCTCCGATACACCCTAGGGTGAACGCGGGGTATAAAACCCGTCGGTCGAAATGACCCGGGTTTTGACATGACTCATATTTAATGACATCTTATGCACACATCACAATTTCAATCGACTCATCTTGTACAGGTGCATATAGACACAACTTCCTGTTTGGATGGAAGAAAAACAGGCGTAATGGGAAGCTGGTGCCGTGATACCTTAAGCGCGTGTCTCTGTGGACGTGAGGTCGAATTGCCCCCCTAACAGCGCTCCGACATCAATGGCGGCAACGATATAAAACACTGCTCGTCTACAGGTTAAAAATAGCCTTAAAACACAACTTTCAGCTTCATTACAAAGCCCCAGACATTTACCTGATGACTAGATGCCGACGACAAAATGACATATAACGTGGCTGAAAAATAATTCAAAGCTCACGAACGCCATTGGCGCAGCGATGAGCAAGAAAACCTGAACAATATAATGGAATACGCCTTTGATGCACTGGACTCTGCTGTCGTCCCTTGGCTTTCATACGGATATAAAAAGACTTTCATAAGCGGAAAGCACGTCTAAGAATCGCAGTCGTTTTCAAATATCACAGAAGATTATATTTGACTAAGATGATATATCATCTACACGGTTTCACGTGAAGGGAGTAACCTATGATGGGCCATGAAGAGGAGAAGTGATGAGCTACAATAAGATCTATGATCCGTGCATCTGGGGCAGCTAGGGTGACCCAGGATTTTGATAGGATAATACAAGATCAGCTAGGATGATCCAGGATCAGCTAGGATGATCGATGATTAGCTAGAATGACACAGGATCAACTATGATGATGCAGGATCAGCTGGGGTGACCCAGGATTTTGATAGGATAATGCAGGATCAGCTAACATGATCCAGGATCAGCTAGGATGATGCAGGATCAGTTAGGGTGATCACGCATTTTGCTAGGATGATACAGGATCAGCTAGGGTGGTCCAGGAGTTTGATAGGATAATACAGGATCAGCTAGGATGATCGAGGATTAGCTAGAATGCCACAGGATCAGCTATGATGATGCAGGATTAGCTAGAGTGATCACGCATTTTGCTAGGATGATACAGGATCAGCTAGGGTGGTCCAGGATTTTGATAGTATAATACTGGATCAGCTAGGATGATCCAGGATCAGCTAGGATGATCGATAATTAGCTAGAATGATTCAGAATCAGTTAGGGTGATCACGCATTTTGCTAGGATGATGCAGGGTCAGCTAGGGTGGTCCAGGATTTTGATAGGATAATACAGGATCAGCTAGGATGATCCAGGATCAGCTAGGATGATGCAGGATCAGCTAGGATGATGCAGGATCAGCTAGGATGATACATGATCAGCTAGGATGATAGAGGATCAGCTAGAATGATATAGGATCAGCTAGGATGATACATGATCAGCTAGGATAGAGGATCAGCTAGAATGATATAGGATCAGCTAGGATGATACAGGATCGGCTAGGATGATAGAGGATCAGCTGGAATGATACAGGATCAGCTAGTATGATACAGGATCAGCTAGGATGATACAGAATCAGCTAGGATGATCAAGGATTAGCTAGAATGAGTAATGACGAAGAACTCAATGGTACAAGGCATCTCATAATTAGGATTGTCACCCAGAGCAAAAGTAGCTTGTACATTTGTAAATTAACACCAATATCCAAGCCACCAGGGGGTGGGGGGCTTAAGCCGCAGTAGACCCCCCCCCCCCGCTGCATCTGCCACTGGGCTTTAATACAAATGTCATTTATCTGTCACCTTAAAATTGTCTGCCTAATAATAATATGTGAGACGGTTACTCACACAATTAAAATCTGGTAAACGCCCCGCCCACTAGCAGATATAAATAAACTAGTAACTGTTAAATTTGTAACTATCATGAAACCATGATTTAGAAGTATTTTCGGACACCTTTCCGACAACCCCTAACAATGCAATGCAATAAAAGGTGCTGACAATATAATAGGTGGCATTTTAAACCTAACTTCCAATTCGTCCTATCGCGGTCTTACTCCGTAACAGTCTAGCAGTTTTTTGGCAGAACATGCAGATGTTAGAATTCAGTCGCTAACGCATATTTAAAATTAATTGTGACACACGACCCTATATGTATGCAAGCTGTTTTAATAAAAATAATAACTCAAGATGTCTTAAATTTAATTCATGATATCTTAAATCAAACGCATGATATTGTAAATTGAATGCATGATATTGTAAATTGAATGCATGATATTGTAAATTGATGCATGATATTGTAAATTGAATGCATGATATTGTAAATTGAATGCAAGATATCTTAAATTACATTCATCATATCTTAAATTGAATACAAGATATCTTAAATTGCATTCAAGATATATTAAATTCGATTCAAGATATCTTAAATTACATTCAAGATATCTCAAACCGATTTTAAGATATCTCAAACTGACTTTAAAATATCGCAAACTGTTCTTAAGATATCGTAAAAAATTCTTTGAAGATATCGTAAAATGCTTTGAAAATATCTGAAACTGTATTCAAGATATCTAAAATACCATTCGAGACATTTGAAAGACTGACGTTTCTCACTTACATTGAATGAAATTTAAATTCAGTTTAAGACATCTAGAATTCAGTTTAAGATATCAAGAAAAGGGGCATTGAGGTAGTTTCTTGAAGATACCGAAAAACGAGAAGACTCTCAGTAAATCGAACTCAGTAAATAACAGTATTGCATGTGCTCCAATATACATGTTATGCCAGTGGTTACGATACAAGCTAAAAGGAAATAATCTACTGAATGATATACCATTATAATTGAATTGTTACTATATTCTGAATTAATATCATCCGTATGAGCTATTCACTCCTATACGCCTATAGACGTCCCTCAAGAGTATATTTCCGGTCTTTTGATGGGTATTAAAGATATCTTGAATTGAATTTAAGACATCTTATATTCATATCCATTTGCGATGGGACAAATTCGATGTGTCACATATACAGAATTAAATTTAAGATATAAGATATATAAATTCAATTGAAAATATCAATTCAATTCACGATATCTTAAATTGGACTCACGATATCCAAAATCCAATTCACGATATCTTAAATTCAATTCACGATATCTTAAATTCAAAAAAGGAACAAGTCACATATCCAAAATTTGAATTTTAGATATCTTGAATTATATTTAAGATATCTTGAATTATATTTAAGATATCTTGAATTATATTTAAGTTATATTTAAGAAAGCTTGAATTCGCATAAATTGCGTGAGGAGAAAAAACAGATGTCACATATGTTTTAAGTTATCTTGAGTTGGTATTTTTTCTTATCTAACCGGTTTGCGATATATATGTCGGTATTGTACATTTTTTTCTTGGCGCTAAGGGATAGTTCGCTAGTCGTCGGATGGTGACTCAAAAGGCCCTTACCTGTTTCCTTTCGTTTTGGTTGACCTTTCATTTTTTGACATAAGTTATATAATTTTACAAAACACCCGTTTTAATCCATGGAAGTGATATTTTGACGAGCACCCGTCGGATGGCAGCGTGATATGTTGTGAACGTTCGATAGGAATGACGTGACTCATGGCAATGCTTATGACACCATTCCTCGCAGTTTAACAGACAACCATCCTCACTTACTGCACTCAGATCACATCGTATTATAAAATGACAGCTGTCGGAATAAACTCTGAATAAATTAAGTCTTCTAAATACAATGTCATTGTTCATTGGTCAAAAACTGTTATTTATTTGTTTCATTTCCTCGGGGGGGGGGGGAGTATATGTTGTTAGGTACACCCATATGCGCCGCCCAAATCAACCCTTTGTCGCCTCTTTTCGCTCCGCGCTCCATGTTTTCCTCGTGTATGCTCGTGATTCCGTTATGCTCGGAGGTATCAATCAGCTGGTCCCTTCCCCTATATAACGGTCAGTGTCTAATTCAGATGCCACTTATTCGCCAACATTATTTTCTCTCGATGGCCACAGAAATCGCGCACTATTCTCTCGCTCTCCATATTCCCTGTATGGCGTGGGCGGCACACTCCAACCAACGCAGCGAGGTAATGCCCTCCCGGCAACCAAACACCACACAAGACACGTTCTTGACATTATTTTATCTGTGCAATCTCATGGTGACATTTTACTGTTAATGGAAATAATCTTGTAATAATGAGTACCACTTTTTACCAATGTGCCCATTACATCAATCTATTCGCCAGATGTATTTACCTCACATTGTCACAAAAAAAAACCCAAGCCAAGATAATTTAATTTTCACCATGAATTCAACAGATAGTCGAACAATGAAGAAATTAGCAGCTTTTATATATTTAGTCTCCATTGTACGCGTAATAACCTATTCTCGCAGCTTTAAATTTAAATTTAAATATTTAAATGCGCAGCGTGACTATCTATAACTATGAATGTGTTTACTTGTACCGCGGGCGTTGCGCCTACAGTACTGAAATAAACTTCATTCATTCAATCTTCTAATAATAATATTTGTTGAACAATATCAGTTAAGCCAATGTGAAGACCTTTTAGCTGCCCAACTGAATATCGGTTATTATTGGACGGCTGCAAGTGTAAGTTATCCGCATTTGTAACTCGCTGCCTAATATTCTGCCTGTCGGGGGTAAGGCCTACGAGGAGGTTAGAGCCATGAATCGGGACCAGGTTTTGTCAGTTTTATTCTGATTAGTAATTGCGTAGGATTGCCCACGTCTATAGTTAACCATAGTGATTTATAGTCATAAATAAATTATCACACCAACATGGTGTTATATTTGTTTTCCGTTATGTACTAGATCCAAGTCCGTGTCAGGAGATAACACCTCGTTTGCTAGTCGACATGAGTTAACCATAAGCACACCATAAATGTCTATGGTGAAATTACGGTGAAATTATTATGTTGAAATAAGAGCGCCTTAATCAATAAATATACTGTAACCGAGCGCCAAATGAATTGACGTCGACTAATTTATACTTACTTAACATTTCAAATATCTTAGATGAAGCACTTAGTACTAAATTGAAGGGTTTGAATACTATAACGGAGATACCAGATGTGGTACATACATTAAAGACTTAACATTTCCCAGAAACTACCGACCCAGTTCAAATATCTATCAAACTTTCATCACAGGCATTAAAGCCAATTCCTTTGACTGTCTAATCTGAGTTGTATGCTTGGTGGGCATTGAGTTATTGCCCATATAGTTCTACCCCCTATTACTTTATTCAGATAGACCCAGCGAGAGCTGAAGAGTTATCGTGCAATGAGTTAAGCTCATTGCACGATAACTCTTCAGCCATGCTGATGCCATGCTTGACATAAGAAATATAGCGAACTGCCGATACCAGAAAAAAGCTACTCCGCTTCAAACTTATTTATTTTATCTGAATACAATGTAACAGAAAAATAGGATACATTTGGGTGGAAACGATGAAAAATTGCCCTGTGTAAAGTAAAATGGTCTCATCGGGAAAACCTCCTAGCGTAACAGTGCCAAAAAGCAAATACAAATGAAATAAATAAATAAACAAAATAAATATATAATAAAAATTCGTTCAGATAAATCTACAATATGTTTTTTTGTTATTTAAAAGTCAATAAATCAGCATAAGCACCCGCAATTGCTGTTGACTAACAAAATTAAATAATACGGTGATGGGGTACATATAGAATGTGGACCAGTAATGGCGCAGGTACCGGTTACTTCGCAGTTGATATGTTGTTGTTGATATGAATATGGTTCCATACCTTTAAAATGCCTTGATGTGTGACAGCTCAATTGTCTATTTTGTAACTCTAAGCAATCTGTATATTATTTTTCTATCGAACATAAAGCTTGGCGATTCTAATATAGTCCATGAACATATATATATGTATGTCATAAATTCCTCGCATTGCTTTGCAGGTCTTTGCACATAACCGACAACTGCTTTTGACCAAGACAGATTTGCGGAAAACCCCATGCCGAGATACTTAGAGAATAAAACAATTTTGATTTAGTGGTCTTTGCCGGTCCCTGTCTTGCTCTCGCCAACAATACCTCGTCTTCTAAATGAAAAATATTTTTAGCCTCTTCCATATTTATTTTAGACACAATTGTCACAAAACCATTCTTCTACAGGGAGGACAGATTGTCATTTTATTACGGTGTGACCACAATATGCTGAGTCATCTGTGTGCATAATATCATTGCTTTTCATCACGCTTCTGCGAACAACCGTTTTCTTAAGAGCATATTACTCAGATACTGTCGATATGGAATGATAATGTTTCTGGCTGCTATACCAATCTCATTTGATATACTGTCACAACCAGCCGTGTTACCCTGAGGTTGTTCTAGCATCCAGGCTTCCAGCTCAGTAAAACTAATTTGTCTGTGCAGCTCGTCCAGCACTATAACGTCCTTCAAGGCAGTTTAGGTCAATAATAAAGGAGAAAACCGATCTAATCCAGGCACAAATTTTATGTTTGAAACATAATCGCACTGATAACTTACTACATCTGATTATTTTATCAAGAAAATCTTTTCACCTCGAAGAAACAGCCACGAGGAGATAGATTTGCTGATGTCAGAGGCCCTGTATCGGCTAATACATTGGGGAAACTCTTTAGTTATCTGTGAAGCCAAGGTGGGCGGAGACGTTGTCTGAACACAAATCTAACACAATGTTAATAAATGAGAAAATATACCAGAACCTAATTTATGATGGCATAACAAAATTTCGGATGAAATTGTAATGCTGGGCAAAGCTCGCAATTTGTACGAATTAAAATTGATTGTTGTGCATGGATTCGTTTGGATTTCAGGTCTATGCTATTTCTACGAAACACATGCCTATATAAAGCCACCAGCTTCCGCTACCGGTACTTAAACTAGCTGGAGATTAGTGTCATTCGTCATCAATGTCATTTTATATCCTCACCCATTATTAAGTACGGTGACAAGGCTTTGTCTTACTGCGCTGGAATGTGATGTAATTATAGCAGATTCACGATTTTTTATGAGCATGCGAATTGTAATAACACACAATTTATGAAATCTCGTTTGAGCAAGATGTCATGCCGAGAGTTGGCCGCTGTAGCCACAAGTGTTTGAGACAGCCGTGGTAGTCAGGCTTACTGTCAGGGGGAGCAGGCTTACACTGAAGAAATCAATAATTTACCGTTGCAAATTTTGACAACGAATCAGACCCGAGAATCAGTTCCCTCGTCATCTGCGTTTAATTAATCACAACAACCAATCACTGATACCATGCATTAGTTCCAGTCGTCAAATCATATATAAAAAGATATGCGAAACATTCATCTTGCATCACGTGAGTTACTTTAATCCCTTGTGGTACCGGGTCTAAAGTCGGTTGGGCCAGTTTGGTGGCATCTGTTTGTGTGTAACTAGGGTGGAGGATTTATTGTGTCTCTAATCCTTTGCGGGTAACCTATTTGCGGCCCCTCTACTCATGTGGTACTTGACAAACACGCCAAGAGGACCTTACAGCTATCCTACCGGGGAGTCCCACAAAGCATTGGTCGGTGCGTGACAATTGATCGAATATCACCCAGGTCGACATAGGGAAAATGCAACAGATATTGATATTTGTCATTAGAGCAGAGGGGGGACATTAGCGAGGGAAGGGGGTGGGGTGAGGGGAGGGGCGTCTGGGGTGGGGGAGGGGGGATGGGGGAGGGGAGGGGCGGTGGATTCTATGCTAAGGACCTCCCACGGATCCAATGATGCTAGGAGTTATAGACATGTCAGCTTTCCCTGCTATAGAGCCGGTTCGCGTGACTGGTCGTACTGATGGCGGTGGTTTGTCCTACCGGCATCTGTCACTGTGCTCCCTCCCCCCTCTCCCCACGTCGCCCATCCCCCCCTCCCCCACCACTTTCCCTTCTCAGCAGTTCTACATCCCCCGGTTTCCATATTACTGCATCAGTGTACCCAACTCCATCACATAACAACGCAACCCTTCTCCTGTCCCCCCCCCCCCGCCCCCCACCAACTCCGTCCTCTCACTCGCTGATACTCTGATCCCCTATAGCCCCATAGGGGTAGGCCATGCAGAGGCAATGCAATATGGCGCATTTTCCGCGCACCAGCCAATATCCACCCCCACCACACCACACCGCACCCCATCACCTTCCACCCCCACCGTTCCTGAACACACAGACAAACCAATGTCAACCAGCCGCGGTCCACCCACTAGTACCGCCCCCTCCCACTCCCCTCCGCCCCCCCCCCCAATAAAAACCCAATACAAATGGTAAAAGCGGCGTATCACAATGGACCCCCCCCCCCCCCATCCTTGTGAAGGTACTTCCGGTCTAGACCGGTTTGGGCGCACCACCGACGCCCGCCACACAATGGCTTGACATGTCCTCCTTCATCCGTTGCAACGCCTGCTTTATTGGTGAGGTCAATAACAAGGGTGGGACACCGATATTTGTGGCAGTGGAACTCATATCGGGGACAGGCCGTGCGGGCTTCCCCCCAGGCAGCAACATCAATACCAGTAACACCCAGCTACCAGTGCAACCCTACATCACACAGCATCGCAAGCGGCAACCCGATCAGGCCAAGAAGACCAAATGATAACTCAAACAACCACTCATAGAGCAGCTACTGTTTAATTACAAACATGGATTTATGTAGACAATACTGATATTTGGCGTCAAATAGGAGTAGGTACAGTTGTGGTTGTTTAAGTCAAGACAAAAAAAGAAAGCGATGAATGAATTAATGAAAACACTCTTGGTTGACATTTCAGATATCTCATGGTATGATTTATGGGTCATGACCTTCACGGCCACGAAAAAGTTTGCGCTGGTTTCTATGGGAACCTTGGATGTTGTTTCCCTATAAAAACTGCCAGATGCAACGAACAACATATTAATTTGTGGATCTTTATCGAATCCAAAAAAAACAATAAAATATGACGTTTTGGATAGGAAATATTATATTGAGTCCGCTTATGCGGCGCCTGTGCAGGTTGCGTTGTTGCAATAACCGTTAGAAAGCAAATCGCAATCGGCCGCTTCAGAGAAATCACACTGTGGAATGGCGGGACATCAATTATGGTCTTCACTTAAGAGGGAAAAACGAATTATAATAAGTCCCCAAACAAAAATGTTATAAAGTGATCGTCGAATTAGGTGAATAGGTGAATTCGTTTTCATGAACTTCATGCAAGAAGTATGGCGTGTATATGGAGAAAAAAACGCAATGTCAAAACGATGCAAATATGCGGTGCAGCAACTTAAGTTAGGTTATATCTGCCGTAACTTGTGTTAAATTTAAAGACCCCATGAGAACGAAAAAAAAAATATAGACAAGAGCAAATACGACATGTTGTTCGGCTAGTGTCCTTAACAAAAATTTAAATATAAATGCAGTCAAAATCTTGTTGCACACTTTAGAAGTCTCATCCATTACGTCATACTGGGGGACAAAGGCCCCAATGCGCGAATACGTAAAATATTAACAAACAAAAAGTTTCTACTAATTGTCAAAATCAGAACCAAACAATCTGCTTTTCCCGTATTTTTTTAAGTAGAGCTCTCCAGATATATCAAGCAGTATTAACGCTCTCAAGTGGCCTTTAATTGCAGTAATAGTAAATATAATATATAATATATATGTATGTATATGTAAATATAATAGTAATAAATATTATACCCAACAATTTCTACATATTCATTAATATCTTAAATATATCTCAATAGTGCCAACTGCTACAAAAACCCACGGAACCAAGAAGCAAACCTTGTCGCCAGGAAGCTTTCAGCCACCAGCATCTATGTTTTAAATTGCGTTCAATTTGCTGTTTGTTATTACAAATTGCTAAAAAAAGTCTGGATCAATGTAGTAAGTATACATGACATTTTTCACCCACTTCATGCGTTGGCTCATCCCCAAAACACGTTTTGTCTCTCTTACCCTTAATGAAATGAATTCATCTACTTAAAACTTATACTTATAACTGTTCTGCCCTTGAAGCAGAAGATATATAACTATGAAATTTTACAGGATTGATAACAACTTTGAATGAATTGTGGCTTATATGACTAATTTTTGCAACATAAACGAGATAATGGAAAGCTTCAATGGATCGAGACATCCAGTGTTTTTAGACATTAATTGTAATGCTAATATATTTTAGACATTTCCACGTCACTCTCTTTTGTTTTTTGGATATAATCTATCAACTTTTCATATTTCCTTACATTTATTTATATTATTATTGAAATGTATTTTTGTATTTCCATGGGCTTTATTTTTTATTTATATCATGACAGTTAGCTACACTAAACTGCCACAAGTAGGCGACTCAAAAAAATTCACAAACGTCATTCTGTTACATACACCTAATATTAAATCAATTGAATTAAATAATTTAATCGCCCTGCATAAAATATAATCTCCTCCAAATGTCAAGGTCCTCCTAATCTGGGACGCAATAATTCTTGATGACATAATATCTTGCCAATATATCTGCGCATATCACAAACTGGCATAAAAGGAAATCCATCGTCAATGCAGAACGCATTTTGCAGTTGTCATACAGGCAGTGAACACTTGGTCTTTATCTACAGCTCGTATAAAAAAATATTTCAGCTCGTGAGCGATTGAACTTTGCTAATACACATACATTTAATGCCAAGGAGAGCTTCCGAGAGGTGCAATGGATCCAGACGAGGTTTGAAGATTCCATGGAGGCCAGGTGGCCAGCAGTCCTGCGAGACTTTGTGGCGCTAGCTTCAACATCCCACCTCACTAATGCTTGGGTGGAAGCAAAGGTTCACGCCTATTGGACTGCTATATACTAATATATGGAAGCGATACTCACACATCGCAAAGCGAGAATCACACCACACCCTATTACAAAGCCTCACAACTTCGGTGTAACAGGAAATGCTTGGCGCTAGTAAATATAAGAATAAAGCAAACAGGTGTTGGTTTAATAATCGTTGCACACACTTCGGTATTATCTTATTATTTAGCATGAGAGATTAACTAAATCTATTTATAAAACAATTGCTGCCACATTGTGATCATTAGTATTCATTGATTATGACGAATTCGAAAGGTTTCTAGTTCATGTATTTTAGAACTTGCGGATTTTTTTGTACTTATTGTATTTCTTTTTTCGTGCGGTTTACCATTATGGCATAAATAATGTTGGAAATGCAAATTACCAAAATAAACCTCGTTGGCAATGTTTGAATAATAAAGTGATCGCCAAATTGTTTAGCGACATATAAAAAACAACGAAACTAACATAGTCTCTGAGCGATGCTGTAAAGTTGTTTATTGGAAAATGCTCCAGGCAGGACGAAAACATAAGGATCGCAATTGATAAAAAAATGCTGGTGTATATTTCAATCCTTGCGTTACCTATCCACGTATCAATGAAAGCTGCGCTTTGTCAATAATGTATTCATGGACTGCTTGTGCAAATGTGTAGCAAGAACGTATGAATCCCTTCTCTCCGACCATTTATCGATATCTCAACATATATACTTAGATGTAGCCCAAAGACACCAGAAGTGAAAAAATATTATAAAAAATGGAAAAGGTGCCAGAAAACAATTATAGCCTGGCTGAAATATTCTATTAAGTAAGCATGTGTTTCTATAAACAATATAGCCTGTGGTGGGCGATAATTGGATGGCCCGGTTCGACACGTATGGCTATGTAAAAACGGTTAAAGGTTTCAGCAATATAGGGAAACCTTTTTGTTAAAAACAGTGAACTAATCTTGAATACGCAACGTCTACTTGCATTGAGAGTTAGATATTAACCGCCACCGCATTGTAGATATTGTTACGCAAAATTTAAGATATATTAAGGTAATATATTATACATATTTATAGATACCCCTTCGATACACCTTGTCGAGTCAACCAGATTGTTTAACTGTTACATGCCGGCGATATTGCATCGCTTAAAGCGATCAACACAGTTGCTGAATGGGGATCTTAAGCTATCAGAATAAATATGATGATCATATTTGTGTACCCCTAATGGCGTTCAGGTTGAGTTACAGTTATTTATTTTTGTTTTGATATATTGATATATTTGATATAGATATTGCGATGGAACAACGCCATCCTCATAAAGTTGTGGATCAGCGATAATGATGGTGCAATACTGGCACAGTATTTACAATGGTGGTGCAATATTGACAACGGTGGTGCAGTATTGACAATTGTAGTGCGCTATGGCAGTGACTGTGCAGTATTGACAATTGTAGTGCCGCTATGGCAGTGACTGTGCAGTATTGACAATTGTAGTGCCGCTATGGCAGTGACTGTGCAGTATTGACAATTGTAGTGCCGCAATGGCAGTGACTGTGCAGTATTGACAATTGTAGTGCCGCTATGGCAGTGACTGTGCAGTATTGACGTTGGTGGTGTTGCAATGGCAGTGACTGTGCAGTATTGGCGTTGGTGGTGTTGCAATGGCAGTGACTGTGCAGTATTGACGTTGGTGGTGCCGCAATGGCAGTGACTGTGCAGTATTGACGTGGTGGTGCTGCAATGGCAGTGACTGTGCAGTTTTGACTTTGGTGTGCTGCAATGGCAGTGACTGTGCAGTATTGACGTTGGTGGTACCGCAATGGCAGTGACTGTGCAGTATTGACGTTGGTGGTGCCGCAATGACAGTGACTGTGCAGTATTGACGTTGGAGGTGCTGCAATGGCAGTGACTGTGCAGTATTGACGTTGGTATTGCCGCAATGGCAGTGACTGTGCAGTATTGGCGTTGGTGGTGCCGCAATGACAGTGACTGTGCAGTATTGACGTTGGAGGTGCCGCAATGGCAGTGACTGTGCAGTATTGGCGTTGGTGGTGCCGCAATGGCAGTGACTGTGCAGTATTGACGTTGGTGGTGCCGCAATGACAGTGACTGTGCAGTATTGACGTTGGTGGTGCTGCAATGGCAGTGACTGTGCAGTATTGACGTTGGTGGTGCCGCAGTGGCAGTGACTGTGCAGTATTGACGTTGGTGGTGCCGCAATGGCAGTGACTGTGCAGTATTGACGTTAGTGATGCCGCAATGGCAGTGACTGTGCAGTATTGACGTTGGTGGTGCCGCAATGGCAGTGACTGTGCAGTATTGACGTTGGTGGTACCGCAATGGCAGTGACTGTGCAGTATTGACGTTGGTGGTGCCGCAATGGCAGTGACTGTGCAGTATTGACGTGGTGGTGCCGCAATGACAGTGACTGTGCAGTATTGACGTTGGTGGTGCTGCAATGGCAGTGACTGTGCAGTATTGACGTTGGTGGTGCTGCAATGGCAGTGACTGTGCAGTATTGACGTTGGTGGTGCTGCAATGGCAGTGACTGTGCAGTATTGACGTTGGAGGTGCCGCAATGCCAGTGACTGTGCAGTATTGACGTTGGTGGTTGCCGCAATGGCAGTGACTGTGCAGTATTGACGTTGGTGGTGCTGCAATGGCAGTGACTGTGCAGTTTTGACTTTGGTGGTGCTGCAATGGCAGTGACTGTGCAGTATTGACGTTGGTGGTGCCGCAATGGCAGTGACTGTGCAGTATTGACGTTGGTGGTGCCGCAATGACAGTGACTGTGCAGTATTGACGTTGGTGGTGCTGCAATGGCAGTGACTGTGCAGTATTGACGTTGGTATTGCGCAATGGCAGTGACTGTGCAGTATTGGCGTTGGTGGTGCCGCAATGACAGTGACTGTGCAGTATTGACGTTGGAGGTGCCGCAATGGCAGTGACTGTGCAGTATTGGCGTTGGTGGTGCCGCAATGGCAGTGACTGTGCAGTATTGACGTGGTGGTGCCGCAATGACAGTGACTGTGCAGTATTGACGTTGGTGGTGCTGCGATGGCAGTGACTGTGCAGTATTGACGTTGGTGGTGCCGCCGTGGCAGTGACTGTGCAGTATTGACGTTGGTGGTGCCGCAATGGCAGTGACTGTGCAGTATTGACGTTGGTGGTGTCGCAATGGCAGTGACTGTGCAGTATTGACGTTGGTGGTGCCGCAATGGCAGTGACTGTGCAGTATTGACGTTGGTGGTGCCGCAATGGCAGTGACTGTGCAGTATTGACGTTGGTGGTGCCGCAATGGCAGTGACTGTGCAGTATTGACGTTGGTGGTGCCGCAATGACAGTGACTGTGCAGTATTGACGTTGGTGGTGCTGCAATGGCAGTGACTGTGCAGTATTGACGTTGGTAGTGCATCATTCGCTAATTATCTAAATAAACATAATGCTGAAATATTCATGAACTAATTTCTATTTCATGAAGCCCACAATGTAAACAATACCTACAATTCAGACCCCTGAGATGCAGGAAGAGACTTCGCGGATAAACAACCGATGTTGCGGTAAACATTTCGAATAGGATTCCACTTTATCTATTCAGTTCACCCCTATGTGATATCTAATGCAAGGTCATCATTCAGATGTGTATTCACTGTTAATTCCATGATACATACAGTTTATATTAAAAAAATATGATTATACGTAACTTGTAATATTTGCAACGGATCGTAGTAAAAAAGCTCAGTTATAATTTATGTGAATTACACCTTAACAAGTCTGCCAAATATAAACAGAAGGTTCGTCATGAATGACACAAATAAACCTGAATATGACCTTTGATATTGTATTCATTGAACCATTAGGAAAATGACCAGTAAACAATGCAGCGGAGACATGTTTCCAGCACTAACGTGTGATTTGTCACTGTTTCATATAAATTTATTTCCCCGGTGACACATTTCCCCGGTGACACACAGCTTCTTGCTTCATCATAATCCGCGTCATTATATCGATGACAACAATTGCATGATTCCCCTCATGACATCCGAGTCATTATATTATTGATGACAACAATTGCATGATTCCCCGCATGACATCCGCGTCATTATATCGATGACAACAATTGCATGATTCCCCGCATGACATCCGCGTCATTATATCGATGACAACAATTGCATGATTCCCCGCATGACATTCGCATCAATCGCCGTATGCTTCCCCAAGTCCCCTTCATCACCCCCGATGACACAACTTCCGTGTACCAACAATATCCCAACTCTTCCACGACAACATTCGCCGAAATAAAAAATGGCCTAATTTACGGACGAATCCTTTCGTAATCTCCGGCGCACGTCAAACGATTTTTGCCAATCCTCGGGTGGAGATAAATAGCGAGATTTACGCCCTACGAGAACTTATAATGGCTAACCTGACATAAAGATCAATTAAAAAGCAGAAGCATGCCGGAAAAAAAGACGATGTCTCCCCGTCATAGCTTTGCAATATTGATTTTCTAGTGTCATCGCCATAAAACAGTTGAATGTGTATGTAGTGTTGGCGCAATGCATAAATATGTATATATGTGTTGACAGGGTGGTTAATGACCGCGGCGCTGGTACTGGTGTAGATCATAAGCCGACGTCCGCTGGACCAGACAAGTACAGATATATATATCTAAGATATATATATCTATATGGAGTGGCGGTGGGGGGGGGGGGGGGGGGGGGCGGGTACACCCAGTCTTGTTGCTCGGCGGCTTGGGAACCCGGATGACACCCGACCCACTTCGCCTCCAGCTATTTAAAAAGTGCATGGCGCAACTGGCGTTTGAATGATGGCTGGTAAATATCCTTTGTCGCTTGGCTTGTTGGATGACAGGCTGGCCGGCGCGAATAAGAGCGGCGGTCTCTACAGGGGCGACCCCTAGCGACGCCTCCCCCCACCCCCCACTCCACCACCCTACCCCCGGCGGCCCAATCGCCCCCCCCCCCCTCTCCGGCCGCCTCCCCTTGCTCGACAGCGCGCCGTTGCCATGGCTACGGCGGCTAACAATGGGCAATGAGATACCGTCTCAAGACGCCAGCGGCTGCCAATTATTTCCCGCCTTCACTTTACATAAGAATTACGGCTGGGGGTGAAGCAGGTGAGATGGAGGCATGGCGGGTGTAGGACACGGGGGGTGGGGGGGGGGTGCGGGTGGTGCTTGGAAGGATCGGCAGATGTGTCGCAGAGTGGTCGTCGTTGGCAGGGTGGAGTTTGTGGCGGCGGTGTCGGTAGTGGTCTGTGGTGGCGTCTTCCAGCCTCCCCCCTCCCTGATCACACCCCATTCCCCTCCCCCTCCCCCACCCCCCCCCCCCCCCCCCAACCCTCCTCCGCCCGGTGTGCGCTTGGCAGCACGGCGGCCGGGAAAAGGTAGACATTTCTACGTGTGCCGTGCATTAAGAAGGAAGGTGAGTGGGAGGGAGCGAATGGGGCGCTGTCACTTCACCTGGACACGTCAGGGGCGGGGAAAGTCGGGGGGGGGGGGTGCGGGCAGGCTCAGAAGGTCGACAGACTCAGGGGGGGGGGGCGACAAACTCAAGGGGAGTGACAGGTTTAGGCGGATGGGGTGAGCCACGGGGAGCGGGGGGGGGCATGGCTGAGAGGAAGAGGGGAAAGGCTCAGGGGGACGCCAGAGTGAGCTCATAGAAAGGGAGGAGGGCTGAGGGGCGGGGGGGGGGGCGAGGGGGTGGGGCTTGGCATACCGGTCCTCAGCCTCCGGTCGATACTCCCCCTCGCTGTGAGATGGCTGTGAAGATGCTCCCCGCCATGCTCATTAAAGAAGAATGCACGACAGAAATGATTGCAAAATAATAATTTTCGTCATTAGATTTATCGGCAGTAATAGACTTTTTTGGGGGAGGTTATTCGGTTTCTCCTTCTTCTTCTTTGCTGTTATGAAGCGTGGAATTCCCGTTATGACTATGGGGACTGGACTTGATTGGCAGGTAGCCAGCGAGGACGTGAAATGTGGGTGCTGGCAGTGGGTGGTGGGGGTGGGCGGAAGAGTGGGGCGGGGAATGGCAAGAGGATATTTGTCGCCAAGCGGCGCCCTGCTGTTGGGTCAGGCCAGGTCGATGTCTGACTGCCTCTCTCTCTCTCTGTCACTGCGTCCCTGTCGTCAGCATAGAGACTATCGCCATCCCCTACACCCACCCCCCCCCCCCCACCCTTTAATAGCCGTCCAGCCCCACTTGCAGTCTGCGCCACCATAAGCCGCTCCAGAAGAGCCAAGTCCGGACCTGTACCGCGCCGGCTTCGACGTCAGTGGCTCCTTTAACACGCACGTCACGTGACCCCTACGCCCCCTGTCGACCAAACCCGTCAACAGCTGTCCTGGTGATCGCGGGATCTCCGGCTTAAGACATCCGACATTACCCCCCCCCCTCCACCCACCCCACCCCACCCCTCCTATCTCTCCGGTAACCACCGTCATCACCCAGTCTCGACACTTCCCTGTCTCCCTGACGACTCCCCCACCCCCTTCCTCTCTTCCCCCTGCGGATTATTTACTTTCCATCCTTTCCTCTCATCCCCTCCTCCCGCCATCTGACTCTCCTGCCCAGTACCCCGACCCCGAGTTTCTTTTCGCGGATTGGTACGTAGTGACGGGGCGTGGGTGTTTCTTGGCGGGGGGGGGGGGGGTATTACCGCGATTTTTGGTGTGTCTATCCCTTGTTTTCGTGGGAGAGGGGGTGCTGGTTATACTTGTAACCAGAACCATTGGAAATGCCAGTCGTGTCACCCGGGGTACAGACGCTAACCCCAAGCATCCATCGGTTTACCCCAGGCTTACCCCAGGCACCCAGTCTCACTCTCACCCACACCCTCAGGCACCCACCCCCTCACCCACAGCATCGGCACCCACCCCTCACCCACACCGCCAGACACCCGCCCTTACCCTTAAATATGCCCGTCGTATTTAATGCCGTGTTATTTTAATTTAAATATTCATATTTATATGGTTTTGCATATTATTGGATTGTATATATGTTAGGTTGTGTGTGGGTGGCGAAAACGTTGTTATCCCATAGTTGTGCAACCATCCCAAGTGTGAAGCGGTTGTTGCTTATAATTGCAAATTAATTTGAACCCAAACATTTATTAGATGATGTGCAAACTGAGGTAAATGACATATATCACTGATCAGAGATATATCACGCCCTACCATGCCACCGTGAGATATCAACCGTGAGACCCTTTCAGTGGACTGTGTCGTCAGCATCCTTCTTTTAAAATATAAAAAAACCAGCCTCAAATCTTCAGACACAGACACCGCATGGTTGGGGTTCGTCCCCGACCACTGGTCTGACGTATAAGAGAACATAGAGCACGAGCCAAACACGCCCCCTACCGGACGATAATTGCTCTAGGTGAGCCGCACGTATGACGTACTTCCGCCTCTTCCCTTTCTGCCCCTTTTTGTCAATCATATCAACGAGCGTAACATGAACACCTACTTCAGTGACAATCATTTCTTTCTAAAGAAATAACGCACTCTAGAGATCGTTTCATGACGTGTTTTTCCGTCTCGAATCAGGACTATTATCTTCCACCGATCAATCTTTGTGCAATGTACGTGGGTTACACATCTGGCAAAGGTTACATGACACTAGACTGACGGAGCGTCTTGTAAAACAAGGGACATCTGACGAGAAAGACGGCAATGATGAACGGACGCATTTAGCTCTAGGTACTATGGCTTACCTTACAGTGATAGCACAGAACAATTAGTAGCCCTAAATCAAATGCCTAATGTTAGCTTTATTGATGAAACGACATTGATGAAAGACCATTCGTTAATTTCTCCTTTAGCTAAAAATGTGACCAAATTAATGTTGCTGTTGTATTCGCATATGACGGAATGAAACAATTCGACTGCCATGCAAATTTTGACAAAATAAGATCAATTCTAATGTTATCATAACCTATGATAAATATATATATAAGTCAATATTGATGATTGTCAACAAATAATAAAGTAAATTACATATTGTACAGTATCTTACAGAACATAATTTAAGATATTTTAATTCGTTGAATCGCATTTCCTATGTGTAAGAATGCACTATTGGCTTTCTTAGCGTGATAACCAAAGCATCGTGACTGCGACCAAAACGGCTGAAACCAGCTGAAGTCAGTGTGGGGTTCAACTACAATATGTCCTATTACGGTTTCGATTACCCGGGATGAAGTTTAGGATTTCCAAATCCCCACAATTTTGTTGTTATCTCTTGCGATATTGCGCTCGCAGCAGCACGATTGGACATGTCAACCACAAGCGAGGTGTTTTTCATGAAGTCACATCTGTTTGATGGTCAATTGCAATCTGATGCTCATGATCGCTATGATTGCATCTTATTCCAGTCCAAAATGTTGTGTTTGAGGGCTAAAGGAAAACATTGTGAAGAACGATACATTTAAAATGACGGGAATGTGATTGCAATTATTCAAAACGAAACAAAAAACAGGGGAATATTGCCTTGTGATATTAAACACTGATGGCTGTAGTTGTGGCATTCAATTAGATAAATAGATATCTTGAAACTACCTCAGGATCCCCGAAAGGAAATAATATTATAGGCTGTAAATAAACACTCGCAGATATTGTCATCACATAATAAATTGTCTATGATGCACAGACACTAACTACCTATATCCAAATATCTGTAATTATTAATAGACAACCTAAGCAGAATTGTTTCCCTCTTTGTCGACACCATCACCTTCGTTACGTCGAAAGAAATCATTCCAAATATGCAACTATATAAAAAAATACTTAAATAAAATGCGAAACTCCATCGTAAGAATCGGAAGGCAGCCTTATAAGTAAGTATATGGCATGCTATGGAATATCCTCTCGCGTTGCCGTGTGTCACAGATTGAAGGCTGATAGAACCGCGCCGGCTACGTGTATTCTCAAGCAATAACATCTGAATGGTATATTATTTACCCAAGAATACCCGTGACCGACAAAGGCCAGTTCTCTGTTGTCTCCCTGCGAGTACCACGTGTCTGGTTTGGAGACCAATCATTTGCTGTAGTCCTGCTCTCCCGTTTCCTCCAGGGTAATAGGACGAGACTCCCGAGTTATCGTCTCTGGTGGGCGTGAGGTGCGAGACAATGACATGGCGGGTGACTTCCGGTCAAGGTGATGCGCTTCCGGTCTGACTTCCGATTATTGTAAAATGGCGCCGCTTGTTTTACGCGACGCTCAGATGTCAGGCTCCAGTGTACGGGCAATGCCTGTCTTCATATACACTGCAGTTATAGGGTGTGTATCTCAAAGAGGCAGATGTCAGGCTCCAGTGTAGGGCAATGATTGCCATAATCTACACCACAGTTATAGGGTGGGTATCTCCAGGAGGTAGATGGTTAGCGACATACTCCAGATACTACAAGTAAAGCTACTTTGAATGATGCTGGATGCTCATGCTGATATTTGTGTTTCGAACACTACGTACGCTTACTTCTTTCTCTTGATCTTTATATAACGTTGCATATGTCTTCCCGATTTGTGCCTCATGCATTGCGCCTGCGCGATACGCCTGTGTCTTCCACTATATTTTAAGACTAAAGCTCGCCATACAATTTTCGCTGTCTTTGCATTTTTTTATAAAAAAAAAATATATACTTGTTGCTACTACGTCGCAGGTGATGCTCTGGGCATGCGCGGCAGTCGCTGCCCTCCGAGAGGCCTGTTGTGGTTCGCCAAAGGCCTCGTTATCGCCAGGCACATGCTTGCCGCCATGTGACGTCACCAAGAGGCTGTGACGTCACCATCAGCCAAGCACGGCATGTGACAAGAGAATTTAACGATGAAAGCTGTCTACGACCTGTGCCTCGTGACTCTTGTCTCACTCTTAGCAAATTGTTTTTAAATGTGTCCTTTGCGGTGCGCTCTCCCTGCAACTGAGGCACTACTCTGGAAATATATGCCAAATAGAACCAATAATGATGAAATATGTGTCGTGTTGGTGTAAGCTGGATGCATCCCGACCTTGTGGGCCAACACTTTGCTATAAATATACACATCATCGTAACAATGTTTTTGCAAAGGTATAATAATGCAGGAATGAATTACCTCTGTGAGTCAGGCACTCATGCCAGACGGTTTGCCAAGACACAAAATATCACCATCTACAAATACAGAAATCTTATCAAAATCTATATTGGTGGACCTGGAGGTTTCTGATTGAAAGCTATGCTCTGCTATTGGCGGGACCTCGATCTGATGGGGCTATATCTACAGCCACTCTCTGTAGGCTGGGCGAGACAATCAATGGAATCTTGGAGACGAAAGGACATACGAGGCTTAGGGGCGGGGGGGGGGGTACCGAGAGACGATGGGGGGAGGTTTGGGTTGCTGGACAGTGGGTAGCGTTTGCCGAACGACTGCGGGGACTAACGAATGGAAAGGAAAGACCACTGTGGGCCTGAAGTGAGTGATGAGATGTGGAGGAGTTTATAGAGTAATACATGATACATGAGGATGAGGCGAGAATTGGTAGGGGAGTGGGTAGCAGATGGGAAGAGGGAGAGGGGGGGGGGGCACCACGGCAGTGGTTGGGAGAGACAAAAAGACAGAAGGTAAAACGAGAGGTCATGTGGGGAGATGGTTAAGGTTATATGAAACGAGACTTGATGGGGGCGATGGCTAAGGTTGTATGACAACGAGACGATGTGGGCGATGGTTAAGGTTGTATGACAACGAGACTTGATGGAGGCGATGGCTAAGGTTGTATGACAACGAGACTTGATGTGGGCGATGGTTAAGGTTGTATGACAACGAGACTTGATGGGGGCGATGGTTAAGGTTGTATGACAACGAGGTTGATGGGGGCGATGGTTAAGGTTGTATGACAACGAGACTTGATGGGGACGATGGTTAAGGTTGTATGACAACGAGACTTGATGTGGGGAGATGGTTAAGGTTATATGAAACGAGACTTGATGGGGGCGATGGCTAAGGTTGTATGACAACGAGACTTGATGTGGGCGATGGTTAAGGTTGTATGACAACGAGACTTGATGGAGGCGATGGCTAAGGTTGTATGACAACGAGACTTGATGTGGGCGATGGTTAAGTTGTATGACAACGAGACTTGATGTGGGCGATGGTTAAGGTTGTATGACAACGAGACTTGATGGGGACGATGGTTAAGGTTGTATGACAACGAGACTTGATGTGGGGAGATGGTTAAGGTTATATGAAACGAGACTTGATGGGGGCGATGGCTAAGGTTGTATGACAACGAGACTTGATGTGGGCGATGGTTAAGGTTGTATGACAACGAGACTTGATGGAGGCGATGGCTAAGGTTGTATGACAACGAGATCTGATGTGGGCGATGGTTAAGGTTGTATGACAACGAGACTTGATGGGGGCGATGGTTAAGGTTGTATGACAACGAGGTTTGATGGGGGCGATGGTTAAGGTTGTATGACAACGAGACTTGATGGGGACGATGGTTAAGGTTGTATGACAACGAAACTTGATAGGGACGATGGTTAAGGTTGTATGACAACAAGACTTGATGGGGGCGATGGTTAAGGTTGTATGACAACGAGACTTGATGGAGGCTAAGGCTGTATGACAACGAGACTTAATGGGGGCGATTGTTAAGGTTGTATGACAACGAGGCTTGATGGGGGCGATGGTTAAGGTTATATGACAACGAGACTTGATGGGGACGATGGTTAAGGTTGTATGACAACGAAACTTGATAGGGGCGATGGTTAAGGTTGTATGACAACGAGACTTGATGGAGGCTAAGGCTGTATGACAACGAGACTTGATAGGGGGCGATGGTTAAGGTTCTATGACAACGAGACTTGATGGGGGTGATGGTTAAGGTTGTATGACAACGAGATTTAGACTTGATGGGGACGATGGTTAAGGTTGTATGACAACGAAACTTGATAGGGGCGATGGTTAAGGTTGTATGACAACGAGACTTGATGGGGGCGATGGGTAAGATTGTATGACAACGCGACTTGATGGGGGCGATGCTTAAGGTTGTATGACAACGATACTTGATGGGAGCGATGGTTAAGGTTGTATGACAACGAGACTTGATGGGGGCGATGCCTAAGGTTGTATGACAACGAGACTTGATGGGGGCGATGGTTAAGGTTGTATGACAACGAGACTTGATGGGGGCGATGGTAAACCAATGAGAGGAGGGAGAAACGAGAAGGGAGGAGGGAGGATGGATGAGGTAGGAGGGTGAGTGAATGTGAAAATGAGGAAGGACGATGGAGGAGGGTTGATAGCAAAGCCAATGTGAAGAGGAGGGCTAGCGAATAGGAGACAGGACGAGGGAGGAGGGAGGAGGGCTGGCAAATAGGTTAGAGGAGTGATAACTTACAAGAGGAGGATGGTGCTTGGAGGGGGGGGGGGTAGAGGGGAGTATTCCACCGCAGGGGCGCTCTGCAGAGAGGGTGTAATGCAAATTGCACCCGCTTGTGAGATTAATAATGCACCAAGGGGGTTAGGAGAGGCAGGGAGGCTCAGTGGCAAGCGAGGGGGGGAGGGGCAGCAGGGGGAGGGGAGGGGTGAGGGCAGTGCCCATAGCGGGTGACTCGCCCTATGGGAAGCGGGGGGTGGGGGGGGGGGGTGGAGGGCCACACAGGGATAGGTTCTGCAGGCGGCGGAGGCCAGCAAACAGCCACTCATGTATTGTGGAGCAGGGAGCAGCATATTGCGGGAATCACCGTAAATAGAATGAACGTCTGTCTCTCTGTCTCCTCCACGACTCCTCCCTTCCATTGTTCTGTCTCCGTCCCATTCTCCCTCTCTATCAGCACGTTCCTATCTTTCGTTCATTGTTACATTCTCAACTATAGTCTTACTCTCTTCGAGTCTGTTGTCCTTTCGTCTGTTTCCACATTGCTTAATATCCACAAGCCTTGCCCATCCCCAGGTATATACACATATATATAAGCTTAACTCTTTCCGAAACACTCATCTCTCTTCATACATCGTTCTGCTCACAGCTGAGTCTCTATACCACCCATCAATTCTGTACTCCTCCTCCTTTTCCATCTTTTTGCCTCCCTCGCTTATTCCATCTCACCCCTCCATCCTCTGCCTCTCCCCCCACCCTCCTGCCCCCCCCCCCCCCCACTCACCCTGGGTCCTATAAAGCGGCGGCAGGCGGGGACGGAAGCCCTGGCTTGGTCTCCGCCTGGCTTGGGTCCGACAGTCTCTGTGTCACCGCTCAATGGTCTGCTTGGATATGGGGGGGCGGGGGGCGGAGCGGAGGCGGGGAAGGGGGCGGGGGCGGTGGTGGGGACGGGGGCGGGGGCGGGGGCGGAGCGGAGGCGGGGCAGGGGCGGGGGGGTGGGGGCAGGGGTGTGGGCGGGGTCGGGCGGGGCAGGGGCTTGGGAGTGGCGGGGTAGGGGCGGGGCGGTTCCGGACGGGGCAGAGCGGGGTGGGTTAGGCGCGAGGGTGGCGTTGGCAAAGAGTGTCAAGGGTTGGGGGGGGGGGGGTGGCGACGAGTAGGTGGAGAGGCATAATGAGAAAATGGTAGAAAAAAGTGGATGCTTGCAGGCTGCTGGCGTAGGAAGAACCTTCGGGAGTGGGTGGTGCCCGTGTCGCTGGATGGGCGGGCGGGGGGTGAGGCGGGGGGGGGGCATCGGGGCGAGCGGAAGCTGGAGGGAGGGATAACGGCCGTGTGGGGTGGGGATGGGGGTGTAGATGATGGGAAGGGAGAGATTTAAGTGAAAGGGTAAGAGGCCGTTTCGGTGCAGACGTGAAGAGTGTGTGTAAAAGGCAAGGAAATGTATGGATGGGGGGGGCGGGGAACGGATGGGGCTGGACGGAAGGGGTGGTGGGGGGGAGGGGGGTAAGCGGCTGGGGGGAGTGAGGAAGCGGATGCGAGCTGCTGATCGAGTGGTGGGGTGGGGAGAGGGTCGACCCCTTGGCCTGGTGACACATGCCTTTATCGACGACCCACTCTCGAAATAATCGGAAGTCTGTCTCCACCGAAGAGTGATTTATAGTTGGGTTGTGGGGATGGGGGTCACTCACAGGCCGGCCATTAATGGAAAGGCAGGCGGGGGGAGGGGGGGGGGGGAGGGGGGGCCGATGGAGGCGAGGTGTAGTGGGGGGGGGGAGGGGGGCACCAGTCTGCGAGAAGAGAGGAGAGGAGAGGAACGCAACGAGGGTAACTGCTGGGTGGGGGGGGGGGGGTGACATGTCCATTGCACGGGGCAGTCGATTCGGGCGAGCATATTTTGCCCTTTTCCGGGTCTTGCTCCCGATGTTCCCTGCTAACGTATCACCGGATGTTGGCCGGTGATTAGTTTACGCAGAGAGTTCAATGATATTATCACAGTCTATCTGATATAATTGATAAAACCAGGCGTATGTGTGCAGCTATCATGACATTTAATAATCGTCAAGAGGCAGGAGGGTGTCCCGGATTCCCTGGCCTGTATGTCAATAGATGTATAGACAGGAAATAAAGGTCATGTTTGTAGACTAAGGTATTCCATACAACGGGATCTCTGTTCCGTCTGTCCCAACCTACCAGCCTATGTCATTCCATGCCTCTCCAAGCCACAGACCCCCACCCACCCTGTTTAACTCCACCCCACCCCACTCGTCCTCTACCCATCTACCCTATACCCATCTCACCCCACCCAACCCAATCCCATCTTCATCATCCTTCCCCCTTTCATACCTCGACCTCTTTAATACCCGACCAATCCGACCCCGACACAGGGTCTCCATCCGTCACCCCACACCCCCCTGCACCCCTTGCCACCACCCTACCCCATCCCCCTCCCTCTGCCTGCAACCCCCTCCCGGCCCCGCCCCGTGTCCCGACCCCGACCACCCCCCGGCCGCCCGTGTCCCCGACCCCGACACCCCCCCGGCCCGCCCGTGTCCCCGACCCGACCACCCCCCCGGCCCCGCCCCGTGTCCCCGACCCCGACCACCCCCCCGGCCCCGCCCCGTGTCCCCGACCCCGACCACCCCCCCGGCCCCGCCCCGTGTCTCCGACCCCCCGACCACCCCCCTCGGCCCCGCCCCGTGTCCCCGACCCCCGACCACCCCCCCCGAGGCCGCTCCGTAGGGTCC
>OZ025249.1:27294020-27333132 GCA_964019135.1 Arenicola marina
CCGCGGTTCTGAGTGGCGCAAGGCGGGAAGAACAAAAAATCGGTTGAGCATGTCACCAGACTGCAGGACTAGAGTGACGAAAAAAAAAGACAGGTCATGCATGTCAAATGACGTGCTGGTGGCAATCCAAGCACAACCGGCCTGCTGCGGACTGCTGAATGCCGACTGTTGACTGCGGACTGCCGAATGTCGACAGCCGATTGCCGAATGTCGACTGGCAGGGAACGGGCCACCGCATGCATCGATAATCTTCTGGGAGAATAACTGGCAGGAGCAGGTAGTTGTGTCCCGGAGGATGGAGGGCGGTCGCTGTATGGCTGCCGATTGGGTCGCGTTGAGGCGCGCGTTGGTGCGCTGGCGACGGTGTCGAGTGGGGTGGCGAGAGGCGTGCAGATGGCAGCCCGGGAACAGAAAGAAATTCATCTACGTGTAACAGCCTGACGACGGCTGGGGGCCGGCTTTTTTTGTGTGCTGCTGTTTGGCGTCTGCCTCTGTGGCCTGCCTCTCCATTTCCTCCATGTCGCCACTTCACTTGGCCTGTTGTTATTGGTGCCCCAGATGACTGTCATTATCGGAGTGATACATCTCCGCAGCGCATACATCTCCTGTCACTGGAGGCTTTCACGGCGGCGGTGGATGACGCTGGTTTCCACTCTCAATCTTAGCTGAGCGGTGGGGCGGAGGAGGGAAGTGGGGTGGGGTGGTGGCGGTGGGGGGGGGGAGGGGGGGGTGCGGCAGTTATCGTTTACCAGGGAACCAGCCTGATCCTGACTCTGCTGCCGCCGGCAGTGCCCGGATGAGCCACAAGCCAAATGTCGTCTGCCGATCCGCTGTCGAGATAATAGTAAAAATCATTACGATAACACAGCAATTTTTGGGTGAATTGCCATCTGGTGGCTCGCAAGAGAGTTGCCATGTGGCCAAATAACAGGAGCGTAAATTGGGCGATATTCAGCGGCTGAACAGATCGTGGGCGGCAACTTTCGCCGCGTACTTGTCCGTCAGATGGCGCTACCGATGCACGGCCTATGTCGGCGCCTGGAACGCCAGACCCCGGGAACGCCGGCTCCATGCGTTCCTCAGTGGGGCGCGTTCCTCAGTTAAACGCCCAGTCTCTGGGTCTTTGGGGCGTCGCGGTGGACGCGACAATAGACGGGGAGAGTCCGTCTTCTCGGCGTGCCTGGGGTCTTCACGCACGTCGGGCAAAAATGCCGTGAAAAGACATATGGACAGGATCCCACAAAAAAAAACGGCGGCGGCGGCGGGCGGCGGCGGCAGTGACGACGTCTGGTTCGATGGCTTCGTTGTGGGGACTGCGTCTGTCCTCGTCGACCGCTGCTGCTGCTGCTGCTGCTGGTGGTGGTGCAACTGGTGGCGGCGCCGGTGTCCCTGCTACTGCTGCTGCCGCTGGTTGTAGCTGGAGTGTTGAGAGAGGCGCACTGGCCCAACGGATGGTGGGGACAGGTCTTCCCCAAGAGAAGACGACAGCGTGTAGACACCGCCACAAAGAACCCGGCAGGCCATCCCCACCCTCCCTCCCTCCCTCTCTCCCGTCACCCCCTCCTGTTTCCCCTCCTCTTCTCCTCCCTCGTCCTGCAGTCTGCCGCCACCACCCTGCCCTCTTGGAGGTCACTCACCCAGGCTCGTCAACCCCTCCCCCGCCCCCCTCCCCTCCTATTCAAGCCCGTCTTCCCTCTCCGCCGCCCACACACCCCCTCATCCACTACCCGCCCCCCCCCCCCTCTCTCCACCCACCCACCATCCCCGTCGCCCGTTCTCTGCCTACAGCGGCAACTACCTGTTGGTCCTGCCATCACTGCCATCGCTGCCTGCTGCTGCCTGCTGCCGTCCGCGCTGTGGCTGGATGGTGGCTGGCCCGGCCCGCCCGGCCCGGCCCGCCCGGCCCGGCCCGCCCGGCCCGGCCTGACCCAGCCCACCCGCCCCGCTGCTACCCGCTGTAGCCTGTAGCCGCCCGCCGCCTCCTCCCCCGGCCGTTCACTCCACTGGCGCCTGTCTCAGCACCGCTCACGACCAACTGTTGCTGGCTCAGCGTGGGGCCGGCGTCAATATCTTCCGGAGCCCTCCACCGCTCCACCCCTCAGACTCCCTCTCCCTCACCCCCTACCGCTCGTCCTCTCCCTCGTCGCTGCCTCACTGCGTCTCCTCTCCCTGTGCCACCGTGGCTGCTTGCATTGCAGCCGTTCTCTCCCTCTCACCCTCACCCATACTATTGCGCCCACCCACCCCTTCCGCCTCACCTCCCTGGTGCCACCGCCCCCCACCCCCCCCCCCCCCCCCCACACACACACACCGCTCGGGGCCCGCGGGCTTGGCTCTGGCTCGGTGGCTGGCTCTGCGACTCGATGGCTGGTGTCTCTATCCCCTCCTCCTCCTCCCGGCTGCCTGGCTGGCTGGCTCCTAGGTGGATGGGTGGCTGGCTGGCTGGGTGGCTGGCTGCCTGCCTGGCTGGGTGGATGGGTGACTGACTGGCTGGGTGGGTGGCACCCAGCTCCACTCTCCTGTGGGGCAGTCGTCTCGTTCCTTAGGGTTCTGGCGGCAGCGCGACACGGGGACTCAGCCACAGCCACCGCCACCCTCTACCCGGGCGGGGCGTGTTTTGCGGGGGTGGGGGGGTGCGGGTGTGGTGGGGTGCGTGGGGAATGGGGTGGCGGGGGAAGAGCTGACGGTGCTGCTGGCAGGGAGTGAAGGGCAGCTTGCCGACAGGCTGCCGCTGCCGCTGCCGCTACCGCCGCAGGGTGACGCGGAACAGGGCGACAAGTCTAGCTGAGCTCTGTGACAGACCGCGACCTGCACGCCGTCCGCCGACCCCCTACCCCCACCCCCCCCCACCTCCCCATCTCCTCCCCTCTCCCGCCTCTTCCCACTCTCCTCCCTCTCCACATCCCCCTCTCGTCCCATCTACCTCATCCACCCTCCATCCCGACCACCCCCTCCTTCCTCCACCCCCGCTCCACCGCCCACCCCCTTCCGAACCCTCCACCCTCCACCCCGTCTCCAAACCCCCACCCGGCCGCCTGGAGAACGGGGACGCAGGAGCGCTCACCGCTACTCCCGCACCCCTCACCCCCAACCCCCACCCTTCACCCCCAACCGGTTCTCCTCCTGGGCACCCGGCCGCACCAGCGTCACTAGGGCTCACTGCCACCTCCACCCCTCACCCACCCCTCCCGACTCCCCTGCATCACCAACCGCCTTACGGCCTCCACCATTATACCACTCCCAGAATCACCTGCACCACCATCACTCCACCATCATACCACCCCAAGCAATACCCGCGGCCCACCCCACCTCCACCATCATACCACCCCAGGCATTATCCCCAAGCCCACCCCACCTCCACCACCACCATCCTGGCGTTACCCATACCCACACTCACCCCCAGCACACCCCACCTCCACCACCACCACCCTGGCGTTACCCTTTAACCACACTCACCCCCCCCCACCAGTCCCCACACCCACTCGCTGCTCCGTCACCCTTAGCTTTAGCAACTCCGCATCACCACCTCTACCACTCACACTCCCATCACCACCACCACCACCAACCCCCCACTACCACTGTCACGACTGTCACCACCCCTCCACCACTGTCACCACCCCCACCCCTCCACCACTGTCACCACCCTCCACCACTGTCACCACCCCTCCACCATGCCCACCACCAGGTCTACTACCCCCACCCCCTTCTATCCTGCCTCCCTCACCCCACACCCTATCACGCCCAACCCTTACCAGGCCCCGCACTGCCACCTCCCCCGCCACCACGCAGTGCCCCTCTTCCACTCCCTCCGCATCCCCACCCCCTTCCCATTGGTTCTGTTCCCATCCACCCTGGCACCCCCCCCCCCTCGCCCTCTCACCTCCATGGCCGAGGAGACCACAGCGCCACCGTCGTCAAGACTGCGCGCACTTGTTTGTCTGTGAGGTTGGCCCGCTAAACCCCATACCCCAGACCTCACCCCCCCCCCCACATCACCATTCACCCTCCCACCTTTCCCACTCTCCGCATACAGCCTCTCTCCCTTGCAGGGTGGATACACTGTGTCAGCGACTTGTGAAGACGCAGACTATGGGTGGGTGGGTGGGGGGGGGTGCCGACAGGGTTGGTGGTGGAGGACGGTGGGTGTGGGTGTTGAGGGTGACAGTAGGTGTAGGTGGCGAGGGAAAGGGTGGAGGTGGCGAGGAAAGGGTGGAGAGTGCGGTGGGGGAGGGGGGGTAGCACATAGTGGCGGGAGTCGCCGGGAAACAGAGATCAGTCGAGAAAGAAAGATCAACGACCAACGGTTTCACGACGAAAGGAAAGAGGTTGGTGGCAATGGGGATGGAGCTGATCTAGGGTTGCCTTGAGCAGAAGTCGGTTTAAGATATACAGGCGCTGAGCACACTTCATCAGGCGGTGTCTTTATCCGCTACTTCCGTTTCTCGCTCTCAAGGACGCACGACCTCATGTTTGTGAGTTCCTCGATTCTTCACTTTTACTTATTTAAGAAGAGTAAAATTAGCTTATATACCAATCCAATTTTAAACAAAAATAAATGTTTTTATTTATTTATCTACTTCCATAATTATATGTTACAGTCCACGGTACACGTTAAATCAAGGACAGAAATTCCGATCCAGACAATGACAGCATGACAATTCATCTCTAAGTCTAACACAAATAGCACTGTTCTTAAATATAGTGGGCCTACAACACAAAACAGCTTTTCTCATCATAATCATGTTTAAAACTATTTATCGCACCTTCAAAATTTTAACTTTGTGGCCCATTTGAAGTTATTCTGTATAGTTATAAAGGATTTACTAATCGGCTTCACACCGGGCTAACTGCTCTAATATAGTAGAGTGCATGGATATGTTTAAGTACACGTGTAGTTAGTGCCTGTTTCCATTTTAAATACTCTTTGTAGCCCCGATATGTCTGCATATTTCGTTTCGTTAACATTATTATATGACACAGGCTAAAATACATAACACACACACAGGCAGTTTGCCTTTAACACAGGCGTCTGTGAATGTGACAGATGTCTCTTTCCCATGCAGTACGATGCCTCTTACTTTCCGTACTTGGTATAGAATGCAGAACACTATAGAAAATCAACGGAATTTAAGTCCATTTTATATATGTTCACCACGTTTTTCCAGTCAAGTAGTCCATTATCGCCCACACTATGATTGACGAAAATAAAACCTGTGTCTATGCATTGTGGCTTTCGTCGTATTCAATTTCCAGTTGTCATAAAATAGGGTGTTTCACGGATGGAAATTCTGAAATATTTGTATTACCCTTGCAGGTTTGCCTAAAGTGGTACCAGACCATGACAGCGGCCCCTTTGTACTACTAATATGTATTACATTTTTGCCAAATCCATCAAATCCAACAAAATATTTCTGCCAAGATCAAGGAAGATGTGTTCTGCTGTTAAACAGTGTTTCGGGCAAGTATTGTCTTTTTTAATTAACACATGTAGTTTGGATTTAACGATCTGGTCTACACATATGGGATTCGGATGAAAGAAGTAAAGAGTTAACAACATTTAAATATTTATACAGGGATCAATCATAGGGCAAGCAGCTATAAACATCAGCCATACAGGGATCATCCATAAATAGATCAGTAAGTAAGGGATCAGACATAAATAGGTCAGTAAGTAAGGGAACAGCCATAAATAGGTCATTAAGTAAGGGATCAGCCGTAAGGTCAGTTAGTAAGGGGTCAGCCATAAATAGATCAGTAAGTAAGGGATCAGCCATAAATAGGTCAGTAAGTAAGGGATCAGCCATAAATAGATCAGTAAGTAAGGGATCAGCCATAAATAGGTCAGTAGGTAAGGGATCAGCCATAAATAGGTCATTAAGTAAGGGATCAGCCATAAATAGGTCAGTAAGTAAAGGATCAGCCGTAAATAGGTCAGTAAGTAAGGGATCAGCCATAAATAGGTCAGTAAGAGATCAGCCATAAATAGGTCAGTAACTAAGGGATCAACCCTAACAATATCAGTCATAGAGAGATCAGCCATACAGCGACCACCCATAACGGGATCAGCCATACAGCGACCACCCATAACGCGATCAGCCATACAGCGACCACCCATAAAGGGATCAGCCATACAGCGACCACCCATAAAGAGATCAGCCATACAGCGACCACCCATAAAGGGATCAGCCATACAGCGACCACCCATAAAGGGATCAGCTATACAGCGACCACCCATAAAGGGATCAGCCATACAGCGACCACCCATAAAGGGATCAGCCATACAGCGACCACCCATAAAGGAATCAGCCATACAGCGACCACCCGTAAAGAAATCAGCCAGACAGCGACCACCTATAAAGGGATCAGCCATACAGCGACCACCCATCAAGGAATCAGCCATACAGCGACCACCCATAAAGGGATCAGCCATACAGCGACCACCCATAAAGGAATCAGCCATACAGCGACCACTAATAAAAGGAATCAGCCATAGAGCCACCAGCCATATAGGGATCAGCCATACAGCGACCAGCCATAAAGGGATCAGCCATAGAGCCACCAGACGTAAAGAGATCAGCCATACAGCGACCACCCATAAAGGGATCAGCCATACAGCGACCACCCATAAAGGGATCAGCCATAGAGCCACCAGACTAAAGAGATCAGCCATACAGCGACCACCCATAAAGGGATCAGCCATACAGCGACCACCCATAAAGGGATCAGCCATACAGCGACCACCCATAAAGGAATCAGCCAGACAGCGACCACCTATAAAGGGATCAGCCATACAGCGACCACCCATCAAGGAATCAGCCATACAGCGACCACCCATAAAGGGATCAGCCATACAGCGACCACTAATAAAAGGAATCAGCCATAGAGCCACCAGCCATATAGGGATCAGCCATACAGCGACCACCCATAAAGGGATCAGCCATACAGCGACCACCCATAAAGGGATCAGCCATAGAGCCACCAGACGTAAAGAGATCAGCCATACAGCGACCACCCATAAAGGGATCAGCCTTAGACCTCGTTCCAATATGGAATAACGAACCGCCTGAGCCCTTAAAGTGATCATCACAGAAAGGATTTCCAGGCAGTGCAGGACACCAACCGTCAAGAAATCAACCATAAGCTATATCGTTAAGCAGGCGGAGATAAACATGACTGACATGGTGTAAACCAGACACGGCGGAATCTGCCATGAATGGATCAGCCGTCAAGAGATTAAAAGTCATGAAATCAGACGTCACGAATTCAGACTTCAGGAGATCAGACGTCAAGGGATCAGACGTCAGGAGATCAGACGTCAGGAGATCAGACGTCAGGAGTTCAAATATCAGGAGATCAAACGTCGGAAGATTAGAGAACATTTGTCGATATGTTAGACACCGCGATACCAGGCAATAGATCAGACGTCAAGAGATTATGCAATAGATCAGACGTCAAGAGATTATGCAATAGATCAGACTGCAAGAGATTAAGCAATAGACCAAAATCAAGAGGTCAGACGCCAGATCAAATATTAGGATGTTAGAGTTTAGGAAGTCCTGGCTTATTGACGTGCGCAGTTTGTAACAAACTCAGAAGTAACGGATCAGTCCTTTGTGAAACCATTATTAGCAAAATAAGCAGATGTTACTTTATGGGAGGTGGGTCAGATCTAATAGCCACAGCCACAGCCACAGCCACAGCCACAGCCAGCCACAGCCAGCCACAGCCACAGCCACAGCCACAGCCACAGCCAGCCACAGCCAGCCACAGCCACAGCCACAGCCACAGCCACAGCTACAGCCACAGCCACAGCCACAGCCAGCCACATCCACAGCCACAGCCACAGCCACACCCACACCCACACCCACACCCACATACCCCCGCCCCCCGCCCCTCCCCCCCTCCCCCCGCCCCCAGCCGTCGGGGAGATAAGGCTACAGACGAGGACCAGCCGGCCGGCGGTCGTCCCCCGCCCAAAGACTTTCATATAACTCTATCCGTCATAAACGTGTCCAGCGGGCGGGTCGGCATTAGTGCTTTGTGCGCCCCACCGCAGGGAAATAGCTCTCGCCTTAAAAGGCGTATAAAGCAGCTCCGTCCTACTAAATTGTGTTCTGGAGACAAGGACGGTCTGGTCCGGGACACAGGACGGGCTCTGCCGGGGCGCCGGTCACTGGCGGGGCGCACTCTTCTGGGAGACGCCGTGGGGGGTTGGGGCGGGGGGGTGGGGCTGGGGGTGGGGGCGGGGCGGTGGGTAGGACGTGGGTGGCAGGGGAGGTAAAGTATCAGGGTGAAGGGTGCGGGGTAGGGTGGCTGAGCCGCTGGTCGTTGTGGGTTCCGCGGACGCAACTCGGCCTCCACCCGTGGCTCAATCCTATCCTCACCCCCCCCCTCCCCACCCACCCTCTCCCTGCCCCTACCTCCCATCCCCTTGGTAGCGGTCTATTCTCGAGCTGCTCGCTTGCCCCTCATCCTTCCTCCCTCCCGGGGCAGCCTCCCCCTCATTCAAGTTGGCCCTGCAGTGCTGGGTTCATGGGTGACACCAGGCGCGGTGAGGGGGGAGGGGAGGAAGCGAAGGGGGGGGGGGGCTACCGCCACCTCCCTCCGTCAGCACGGTCCAAAGTCCACCCCCCCCCCCCCACCAGGGCAGGGCGGTGCGGCTCTGTAATACGTGGTAATTAGTATGAATGGAGGTGGGAGGAATTACGGGACGGGCTGGGCCATTAGACAGGCGTGGTAATGCGTTTGCAATTTCGTCTGCTGCCAAAGCAAGATGGGTCCTGCCCCATATCAGGGTGGCGCCACCAGGGAGCGAGGGACGGGTGGGGGGAGATCCAGGCAGAAAGGACAGGTCTAGAAGGGGGACCCGTGCGGCGCGGGGGAGGGGGTGTGGTCGTCCATGGAGGGCACCCGCAGCACGGACGGGTCTAGAGGGCTGAACCCGTGCGGCGGGGGGTTGGGGGAAGGGGGGGGGGCGGTGAGCGTTCAAGGGAACCCGCAGGATGGACAGGTCGAGAGGGGAAAACCGTGCGGCGGAGTGGGGGGAGGGGGGGGGGGTGGGTGGTCGTCTAGGGGAACCCACAGCATGGACAGGTCTAGAGGGGTGAACCCGTGCGGCCGGCGGGGGGGGGGGGGTTGTCTGACATTTGGAGAGAGGGTAAAGTCAACCAGACACATATGAGTTGCATAGCTAGCCCTTTTATCGTTAATTACCTCATTTTCACGTATCACTAATTATCTGCATATATCTCAAAATATTTGCACATATCGCAAAATATTTGCACATATCTCAAAATATTTGCAAATATTTGCACATATCTCAAAATATTTTCACATATCTCATAAACAATTGCACATATAATTAATGCATTTCAGTATTTCTTCTCTAAATACTTGAACATATAAGTGAACATATGTAATCAAGTAACGCTAATGACACAATGACTAATTCAATTCTATACATCGTTAATTCAGTTTCGCATAGCATTACTACACTTACACATAACACTAATTCATTTCCACATAGCAATTATTCGATCCCTCGTAAAACATTAGCGTTGAAACATTAACATAAACATTAACATAAAACATGAGCATGCCCTAACGATCTGGCGAGCCTTTCACCCTCGCAAGCCCTGCTATCCAGACCACACACCACTCTACGGCGCCCCCCGGTCAAGGCAGCCCTCCCTCATAGTGAACCCTCCGACCTGGTCAGCCCTCCACCCTGGCGAGCCCTCCGATCTCCTATACAGTGAGCCCTGCGGCTCGGGCCAAGCGAGCCCTCCACCCTGGCGAGCCCTCCGATCTCCCATACAGTGAGCCCTGCGGCTCGGGCCAAGCGAGCTCTCCACCCTGGCGAGACCTCCGATCTCCCATACAGTGAGCCCTGCGGCTCGGGCCAAGCGAGCCCTCCATCCTGGCGAGCCCTCCGATCTCCCATACAGTGAGCCCTGCGGCTCGGGCCAAGCGAGCCCTCCACCCTAGCGAGCCCTCCGATCTCCTATACAGTGAGCCCTGCGGCTCGGGCCAAGCGAGCTCTCCACCCTGGCGAGCCCTCCGATCTCCCATACAGTGAGCCCTGCGGCTCGGGCCAAGCGAGCCCTCCACCCTAGCGAGCCCTCCGATCTCCTATACAGTGAGCCCTGCGGCTCGGGCCAAGCGAGCCCTCCACCCTGGCGAGCCCTCCGATCTCCCATACAATGACCCCTGCGGCTCGGGCCAAGCGAGCCCTCCACCCTAGCGAGCCCTCCGATCTCCTATACAGTGAGCCCTGCGGCTCGGGCCAAGCGAGCCCTCCACCCTGGCGAGCCCTCCGATCTCCTATACAGTGAGCCCTGCGGCTCGGGCCAAGCGAGCCCTCCACCCTGGCGAGCCCTCCGATCTCCCATACAGTGAGCCCTGCGGCTCGGGCCAAGCGAGCCCTCCACCCTGGCGAGCCCTCCGATCTCCTATACAGTGAGCCCTGCGGCTCGGGCCAAGCGAGCCCTCCACCCTGGCGAGCCCTCCGATCTCCCATACAGTGACCCCTGCGGCTCGGGCAAAGCGAGCCCTCCACCCTGGCGAGCCCTCCGATCTCCCATACAGTGGGCCCTGCGGCTCGGGCCAAGCGAGCCCTCCACCCTGGCGAGCCCTCCGATCTCCCATACAGTGACCCCTGCGGCTCGGGCCAAGCGAGCCCTCCACCTTGGCGAGCCCTCTGATCTCCCATACAGTGATCTCTGCGGCTCGGGCCAAGCGAGCCCTCCACCCTGGCGAGCCCTCCGATCTCCCATACAGTGAGCCCTGCGGCTCGGGCCAAGCGAGCCCTCCACCCTGGCGAGCCCTCCGATCTCCCATACAGTGACCCCTGCGGCTCGGGCCAAGCGAGCCCTCCACCCTGGCGAGCCCTCCGATCTCCCATACAGTGAGCCCTGCGGCTCGGGCCAAGCTAGCCCTCCACCATAGCGAGCTTTCCATAAAGACGAGTCCTCCACCCTGCCGAGCCTTCCAGTCAACCTAGCCCTCCACCCTAGCCTCCACCCTAGCCCTTAGCGAGCCCCCCCCCCCCCCCGCCCCCCGGTTCATCGAGCCCTCTGGTTCAGCGAGCCCTCCGGCTTAAAGAGCCCTTCGGTTTTGCGAGCTCTCCGGTTTTGCGAGCTCCCCGCATTAGCGAGCCCTTTGGTTTAACGAGCCCACCACTCCTGGTTCTTCCCTCTGTTCTTCACGCATCCATACTTGAATGAATGTTCTCTTTAAATAAACTGAATTAAAACATATCATTAAAGCAATTGTACATAATTTATCATTAAAACAATTGTACATAATTTATCATTAAAGCAATTGTACATAATTTACCAGTAAAGCAATTGCAGACATCATTGAAGCAAAATTGATGCTATTTAAATATATGTCTAATTGATTTAATGTTATGTTCAATTCATTTCAACATATTAAATAATAGGACATCTTTAATGGGCAATTATTAAGGGATATGTCAAAATGAATTAATGATATGTACAAATATTTTCAATAAATAGTGGCTGCATAACCAACGAGAGGGTTTGAAGAACCCATATCACCATTGTACCGGGACTTTTGTCTTTGTGCGCGGATTTTATTTATACCCGCCAAGGCACGCTTCGACTTCACAACTTTACCTCGTGCGCCAGAAATATACACTAGTCCCTCGGTATTAGCACCCTCACCCGCACCCTCTTTACTGGCCCCTCACCCCCCTTCGACAGTTCGCACCACGGTAGTACTGGCGATTAACTCGTGCAATAGATCTACGACATATCGAGCAGGAAATCCCAGCAGGCACCGCTCGCCAAGTGGAGGTGGCGGACTTATATGACAGCAGTCTCCGCGTTAGAAGCGACAATTACGGGGCCAGCCGTGCAAACGCTGCAGACGTCAGCTAAGTAACGGATGGGTGGGTGGGATATGGGGGAGGGACGGGGGCGGGGGGGGGGGTGGGATGGCCGAGGGTGGTGTGTGGAGAGGAAAGGAAGGGGATTTGGGGCGGTGGATGGGGTGGGGGGGGGGTGCAGGGGAACGCAACGTGCGTTTGCCTTCTGCACACCCTTGGTGAGCACTTTTCAGGGGGATTTCTTTTAATTACTTTTAAATCTAATGTAGAACCCATTGGGATATCTGGGCGACAGGCCACCACGTGCAGGCCGGAGTAGTTGTGGGGGGTGAGGGGTTGGCGAACTTGTTCAGGTTGAATTAGGCTTTGTGGGTTGTTTGCCATCGACAACAACGGAAGGCGAAGAACATTGAAAAGAAGAAAAAAGCAAAACAAGACCAGGAAATATGTAGGCCCAACAGAACAAGAAATGAAGCAAAGAATACAACTCCAACCAAGGCAAACTCCAAAAGGAGGTGCGGACAGAGAAAAAGGCCAAAACCGAAATACAAAAGCGACAACTAAGGTCGAGGCAATGCCCACGACAACAATGCATAATAGCGTGAAATAAAACTGTAACAAAAACTAAACGCCGAGAAGGAATCTTGTGTTGGATGAAAGCCGGAGAAGGGTAAAACCGAGAAGCCAGAGTTGACACAACATTGTATACACTGGCAGGAGGACATAATAATGAATGAAAAATAGGCCAAGAACGTGAATAACCCAAGGCACAATCGACGCGGACTGAGTGAGATAAGGCAGAAAAAGGTAAACAAAAGACCACGAGACATGAAATGAACAAGAGACACACTGGGAGGGCGGGATTCTCGGGAGGGAAGTTCGCCTCATTCTGGTCTTGTTTCAGCCTTCCGCTCTTCACTCTAGAATCTGAAAAGATATCAAGTTTTATGAGTTGCTCGTAAAATTAATGACGCAAAGTGGTAACACGCGAGAACTGACAACTTGAGCTTGCTTATGGGCATCGGGCGACAAGCTCTGGCGGAAGGTATAACACGAACGGGGAACTCGATAGTGGAAGTGATCAGGTGATTCGTGATTATGGGGACCGGGTATAAATCATATGTACTAAGCGTCTTCTGTGTCAGGTAGTGTGCTCTTGTGTGTGATACATGGCTTGGGCGGGGGTGTGCATGGACACAGAGAAGTGCCACTCAAATATGAATAAATGTTGATGAGCGAGTCACCTGGATAGAAGCTTGATAGAAGCTTTCGGGTGACATTTTTGAGGTGTGTATGGTGATATCGTAATATTTGCCAAACAATAGCAATCAAAGTACAGTGAAACTCCGCTGTTTCAACAACCCAAGTCAAAAGAATTGTGGTCCAAAGCCAGGTTCCATTGTATTTTTACTTTGCAGGTTCAAATACCTTGTGCTGAAATGAATGGCAATGACTTTTGTTAAATATTGCTTTCCTGGTCGGGAGTTAAATGGGAAATTTCTGTAAGCTTACATTTTACGGGAATGACGCAACATCTATATCTTATTTGTTTGTTTGCATGTAGGGGCCAACTGAATGTCAGAACAGTTTAGTAACCGGCTTTGTCGTCAGATTCACAAAACCGCACAGATCAAACTGCTTGCAGTCACTTCGCCGAGCCGTGTTCTTCAACCTGTCGTATTGTAAATGTCTGCTTGTAAACACTTTCCAAAGTGGTGTTTACATACATGGTTACACTTGAGTACTTCTCAAAATACATTTCTTGCGCGGATACATGCGGTTTTTCCCTTATGACACTATTGCTATTTTTGACGTAGCGTTAAAGTGGAATTAGAAGTGGCCAGCAATAAACTTACTTGTGCTGAAAGAAACCCATCTCGCATTCAAATGAATACGATATGCGTAAGGTATCACCTATGTCATTGCAGCATACGAGCAAATGCCCTTCAACAGACTGACAGGGCACACAACCCAGTGGCGGATGAAACACCCCCAGCTCAGATGCCCCTGTCCTGATTCAAGTCCAAAACAACAATCTCATCATCTAATATGCGACATTATTTAGCAATATTAGGGCATAGGGCCAGCCTGCCTCCCTGCCCCCAACCAATCCGTGCTGGACTTGCCTACCTCGTTTGCTCATAACGCCGGATTCTCTAACCAAAGTCCCATGACCCATGAGCCTATGACGTAGGACCCGTGACCCGTGACCCATGCTTATGACGTATGACCCATGGGCCTCTGATGCATAACCCATGGGCTTATGACGTTAGACCCATGGGCCTATAACGTATGACCCATGGGCCTATGACCGACCACTGCGTCACCCAAAACCCCATGACACAAACATGGCCCAATGACCCCCGCGACCACGTGAGCAAATGACCTCCAGGACCACGATATCTCATGACCCATGCCCTCATTCGCTAGGTGGCACTCTGTTTTTCGTTTACTTCAGGACCCCGTGATCCCAGAACCCCAGGGAAGTCAATAGGCACACTGCCACAAGAACCTGTGCTCGTATGACTCCATTGTGACCCTAAGTTTCCGCGAATCTACGACCTTATGACCCTAAGACCTCATGACCCTAAGATATCATGACCCTATGACCTCATGAACCCATGGCATGACCCCATGGTTGGATGACCTCGAGACCCCATGCGATAACCCCATGGTGGCATGACTCCGTGACCCCATGGCATAACCCCATGGCGGCATGACCTCGTGATCCATGGCATAACCCCATGGTGGCCTGACCTCGTGACCCCATGGCATAACCCATGGTGGCATGACCTCGTGACCCCATGGCATAACCCATGGTGGCATGACTCCGTGACCCCATGACATAACCCCATGGTGGCATGACCTCGTGACCCCATGGCATAACCTTATGGTGGCAGGACCTGGTGTCCCCATGGCATAACCCCATGGTGGTATAACTCCGTGACCCCATGACCTAATATCCCCATGGCGGCATGACTCCGTAACCCCATGACCCCATATCCCCATGACCTCGTGAACCCTTGACCCTATGATACCTGGATCCTAAAAGACACTATGATCAAAACCCAACCGTTCCATAGCTGGTACGCAGCCCATGTTGAAAGCATTCCTTGTGGTCTGTCCCGCGATCACGTGGCCTGTCCCGCGACCACGTGACTCACCAACACGTGTCGAGCACGTCTATATCACTCAAGAAAGTCACTCCCTGATCACAGCTCATGGGGTCAGGAGCTGAAACAACATGAAGCCAACTTAAACAAAACTGTGGTTAACCAGAGTTAACGTGTTACTTGTCAAGATGAGGAATGGGAATGTGGGAAGGTGAAAACGTGGGCTGTGTTATTTCTTGTACTCGGGACCAGGCTTCACAGGGACGGCGAGGGTCGCACGCTGGGAGTTGGGACCTTGCAGCTCACAAGCACCTTCACATCACCAGCATCACCATCCGTCCTCCATCACCATCACCATCACCATCGCCACCATCACCATCGCCACCATCACCATCGCCACCATCACCATCGTCACAATCACCTCCATCTCCATCACCATCACCTCCATCACCATCGCCACCATCACCTCCATCACCATCGCCACCATCACCTCCATCACCATCGCCATCATCACCTCCATCACCATCACCATCGCCAACATCACCTCCATCACCATCGCCAACATCACCTCCATCACCACCATCACCATCACTCACCACTACCACCATAGTTACCACCATCACCACCATCATCAGTACTACCACCTCTCACTACTACCACCATCACCACCATCAGCACTACCACCTCTCACTACTACCACCATCACCACCATCATCAGCACTACCACCTCTCACTACTACCACCATCACCACCATCATCAGCACTACCACCTCTCACTACTACCACCATCACCACCATCATCAGCACTACCACCTCTCACTACTACCACCATCACCACCATCATCAGCACTACCACCTCTCACTACTACCACCATCACCACCATCATCAGCACTACCACCTCTCACTACTACCACCATCACCACCATCATCAGCACTACCACCTCTCACTACCAGCACCATCACCACCATCATCAGCACTACCACCTCTCAATACTACCACCATCACCACCATCATCAGCACTACCACCTCTCACTACTACCACCATCACCACCATCATCAGCACTACCACCTCTCACTACTACCACCATCACCACCATCATCAGCACTACCACCTCTCACTACTACCACCATCATCACCATCAGCACTACCACCTCTCACTACTACCACCATCATCAGCACTACCACCTCTCAATACTACCACCATCACCACCATCATCAGCACTACCACCTCTCACTACTACCACCATCACCACCATCATCAGCACTACCACCTCTCACTACTACCACCATCATCAGCACTACCACCTCTCACTACTACCACCATCACCACCATCAGCACTACCACCTCTCACTACTACCACCATCACCACCATCATCAGCACTACCACCTCTCACTACTACCACCATCACCACCATCATCAGCACTACCACCTCTCACTACTATCACCATCACCACCATCATCAGCACTACCACCTCTCACTACTACCACCATCACCACCATCATCAGCACTACCACCTCTCACTACTACCACCATCACCACCATCATCAGCACTACCACCTCTCACTACTACCACCATCACCCCCATCAGCACTACCACCTCTCACTACTACCACCATCACCCCCATCAGCACTACCACCTCTCACTACTACCACCATCACCCCCATCAGCACTACCACCTCTCACTACTACCACCATCACCACCATCATCAGCACTACCACCTCTCACTACTACCACAATCACCACCATCATCAGCACTACCACCTCTCACTACTACCACCATCACCACCATCATCAGCACTACCACCTCTCACTACTACCACCATCACCACCATCATCAGCACTACCACCTCTCACTACTACCACCATCACCCCCATCAGCACTACCACCTCTCACTACTACCACCATCACCACCATCATCAGCACTACCACCTCTCACTACTACCACAATCACCACCATCATCAGCACTACCACCTCTCACTACTACCACCATCACCACCATCATCAGCACTACCACCTCTCACTACTACCACCATCACCACCATCATCAGCACTACCACCTCTCACTACTACCACCATCACCACCATCATCAGCACTACCACCTCTCACTACTACCACCATCACCACCATCATCAGCCCTACCACCTCTCAATACTACCACCATCACCACCATCATCAGCACTACCACCTCTCACTACTACCACCATCACCACCATCATCAGCACTACCACCTCTCATTACTACCACCATCACCACCATCATCAGCACTACCACCTCTCACTACTACCTCCATCACCACCATCAGCACTACCACCTCTCACTACTACCACCATCACCACCATCATCAGCACTACCACCTCTCACTACTACCACCATCACCACCATCATCAGCACTACCACCTCTCACTACTACCACCATCACCACCATCATCAGTACTACCACCTCTCACTACTACCACCATCACCACCATCATCAGCACTACCACCTCTCACTACTACCACCATCACCCCCATCAGCACTACCACCTCTCACTACTACCACCATCACCACCATCATCAGCACTACCACCTCTCACTACTACCACCATCACCACCATCATCAGCACTACCACCTCTCACTACTACCACCATCACCACCATCATCAGCACTACCACCTCTCACTACTACCACCATCACCCCCATCAGCACTACCACCTCTCACTACTACCACCATCACCACCATCATCAGCACTACCACCTCTCAATACTACCACCATCACCACCATCATCAGCACTACCACCTCTCACTACTACCACAATCACCACCATCATCAGCACTACCACCTCTCACTACTACCACCATCACCACCATCATCAGCACTACCACCTCTCAATACTACCACCATCACCACCATCATCAGCACTACCACCTCTCACTACTACCACCATCACCACCATCATCAGCACTACCACCTCTCACTACTACCACCATCACCACCATCATCAGCACTACCACCTCTCACTACTACCACCATCACCACCATCATCCGCACTACCACTTCTCACTACTACCACCATCACCACCATCATCAGCACTACCACCTCTCACTACTACCACCATCACCACCATCATCAGCACTACCACCTCTCACTACTACCACCATCACCACCATCAGCACTACCACCTCTCAATACTACCACCATCATCACCATCATCAGCACTACCACCTCTCACTACTACCACCATCACCACCATCATCAGCACTACCACCTCTCACTACTACCACCATCACCACCATCATCAGCACTACCACCTCTCACTACTACCACCATCACCACCATCATCAGCACTACCACCTCTCACTACTACCGCCATCACCACCATCATCAGCACTACCACCTCTCACTACTACCACCATCATCACCATCAGCACTACCACTTCTCACTACTACCATCATCAGGAATCTGACCCCTGGGGTCAACGGTATTAGGAACCGGACCCCTTGGGTCAGCGGCATTAGGAATCACACCCCTTAGGTCAGCGGCATAAGGAATCAGACCTCTTGGCTCTGCGGCATAAGGAATCAGACCCCTAAGGTCGGCGGCATTAGGAATCAGACACCTGGGGTCGGCGGCATTAGGAATCAGACCCCTGGGCTCAGCGGCATTAGGAATCAGACCGCTAGGGCCAGCGGCTTTAGGAACCAGACCCCTTGGGTCAGCGGCATTAGGAATCAGACCTCGTGGTTCAGCGGCATAAGGAATCAGACCCCTAGGGTCAGCGGCATTAGGAATCAGACCCCTTGGGTCGGCGGCATTAGGAATCACACCCCTTAGGTCAGCGGCATAAGGAATCAGACCTCTTGGCTCTGCGGCATAAGGTTTCAGACCCCTAAGGTCGGCGGCATTAGGAATCAGACACCTGGGGTCGGCGGCATTAGGAATCAGACCCCTGGGCTCAGCGGCATTAGGAATCAGACCGCTAGGGCCAGCGGCTTTAGGAACCAGACCCCTTGGGTCAGCGGCATTAGGAATCAGACCTCGTGGTTCAGCGGCATAAGGAATCAGACCCCTAGGGTCAGCGGCATTAGGAATCAGACCCCTTGGGTCGGCGGCATTAGGAATCACACCCCTTAGGTCAGCGGCATAAGGAATCAGACCTCTTGGCTCTGCGGCATAAGGTTTCAGACCCCTAAGGTCGGCGGCATTAGGAATCAGACACCTGGGGTCGGCGGCATTAGGAATCAGACCCCTGGGCTCAGCGGCATTAGGAATCAGACCGCTAGGGCCAGCGGCTTTAGGAACCAGACCCCTTGGGTCAGCGGCATTAGGAATCAGACCTCTTGGTTCAGCGGCATAAGGAATCAGACCTCTAGGGTCAGCGGCATTAGGAATCAGACCCCTAGGGTCAGCGGCATTAGGAATCAGCCCCCTTGGGTCAGCGGCATAAGGAATCAGACCTCTTGGTTCAGCGGCATTAGGAATCAGACCCCAGGGGTCAGCGGCATTAGGAATTAGACCCCTGGGGCCAGCGGCATTAGGAATCAGACCCCTGGGCTCAGCGGCATTAGGAATCAGACCCCTGGGGTCGGCGGCATTTAGGAATCAGACCCCTGGGGTCAGCGGCATTAGGAATCAGACCCCTGGGGTCGGCGGCATTAGGAATCAGACCCCTAGGGTCAGCGGCATTACGAGTCAGACCCCTGGGGTCGGCGGCATTAAGAATCAGACCCCTGGGGTCAGCGGCATTAGTAATCAGACCCCTTGGGTCGGCGGCATTAGGAATCGGACCTCTGAGGTCGGCGGCCTTAGGAATCAGACCCCTGAGTCATCGGCATTCGGAACCAGACCCCAGGGGTCAGCGGCATTAGGATTCAGACCTTTAGGGTCAGCGGCTTTAGGAATCAGAATTCTTGGGTTAGCGGCATTAAGAATCAGACCTCTTGGGTTAGCGGCATTACGAATCAGACCGCTAGGATCAGCGGCATTAGGAATCAGACCGCTAGGATCAGCGGCATTAGGAATCAGACCCCTAGGGTCAGCGGCATTAGGAATCAGACCCCTGAGGTCGGCGGCCTTAGGAATCAGACCCCTGGGGTCGGCGGCATTAGGAATCAGACCCCTGGAGTCGGCGGCATTAGGAATCAGACCCCTGAGTCATCGGCATTCGGAACCAGACCCCAGGGGTCAGCGGCATTAGGAATCAGACCCCTGGGGTCAGCGGCATTAGGAATCAGACCGCTAGGATCAGTGGCATTAGGAATCAGACCTCTTGGGTTAGCGGCATTAGGAATCAGACCGCTAGGATCAGCGGCATTAGGAATCAGACCCCTAGGGTCAGCGGCATTAGGAATCAGACCCCTGGTCAGCGGCATTAGGAATCAGACCGCTAGGATCAGTAGCATTAGGAATCAGACGACTAGGGTCAGCGGCATTATGAATCAGAACTTTGGGGTCAGCGGCATTAGGAATCAGACCCCTGGGCTCAGCGGCATTAGGAATCAGACCCCTGGGGTCAGCAGCATTAGGAATCAGACCCCTGGGGTCAGCGGCATTAGGAATCAGACCCCTAGGGTCAGCGGCATTAGGAATCAAACCCCTGGGGTCAGCGGCATTACGAATCATACCCCTGGGGTCGGCGGCATTACGAATTAGACCCCTAGGGTCAGCGGCATTAGGAATCAGACCGCTAGGATCAGTGGCATTAGGAATCAGACGACTAGGGTCAGCGACATTATGAATCAGACCCCTGGGGTCAGCGGCATTAGGAATCAGACCCCTGTGGTCGGCGGCATTAGGAATCTGACCCCTGAGGTCGGCGGCCTTAGGAATCAGAACCCTAGGGTCAGCGGCATTAGAAATCAGACCCTTGGAGTCGGCAGCATTAGGAATCAGACCCCTGAGTCATCGGCATTCGGAACCAGACCCCAGGGGTCAGCCGCATTAGGAATCAGACCCCTTGGGTCAGCGGCTTTAGGAATCAGAATTCTTGGGTTAGCGGCATTAGGAATCAGACCTCTTGGGTTAGCGGCATTACGAATTAGACCGCTAGGATCAGCGGCATTAGGAATCAGACCGCTAGGATCAGCGGCATTAGGAATCAGACCTCTGAGGTCGGCGGCCTTAGGAATCAGATCCCTGGTGTCGGCGGCATTAAGAATCAGACCCCTGGAGTCGGCGGCATTAGGAATCGGACCCCTGAGTCATCGGCATTCAGAACCAGACCCCAGGGGTCAGCGGCATTAGGAATCAGACCCCTGGGGTCAGCGGCATTAAGAATCAGACCCCAGGGGTCAGCGGCATTAGGAATTAGACCCCTGGGGCCAGCGACTTTAGGAATGAGACCCCTGAGGTCAGCGGCATTAGGAATCAGACCCCTAGGGAATCAGACCCCTAGGGTCAGCGGCATTAGGAATCAAACCCCTGGGGTCAGCGGCATTACGAATCATACCCCTGGGGTCGGCGGCATTAAGAATCAGACCCCTAGGGTCAGCGGCATTAGGAATCAGACCGCTAGGATCAGTGGCATTAGGAATCAGACCACTAGGGTCAGCGGCATTATGAATCAGACCCCTGGGGTCAGCGGCATTGGGAATCAGACCCCTGGGGTCAGCGGCATTAGGAATCAGACCCCTGGGGTCGGCGGCATTAGGAATCAGACCCCTGGGGTCGGCGGCATTAGGAATCAGACTCCTGGGGTCAGCGGCATTAGGAACCAGACCCCAGGGGTCAGCGGCATTAGGAATCAGACCCTTGGGGTCAGCGGCATTAGGAATCAGACCCCTGGGGTCGGCGGCATTAGGAATCAGACCCCTGGGGTCGGCGGCATTAGGAATCAGACCCCTGGGGTCAGCGGCATTAGGAACCAGACCCCAGGGGTCAGCGGCATTAGGAATCAGACCCTGGGGTCAGCGGCATTAGGAATCAGACCCCCTGGGGTCGGCGGCATTAGGAATCACACCCCTGGGGTCGGCGGCATTAGGAACCAGCTTAATTGGTTTTACACAAACCTGACATGTGATGAGACGAGAGTTGAGCAGTCTTCGGACGAGACCTTGGCGAGGGTAAGTGGCCGTTATGTGGGTAGGGTGGTGGGGAGGTGGAGGGGGTGCGGAGGAGGGCAGAGTGACGGCGGGTGAGTTATTGGGGTCAGACGGCGGGTTCTCGCGATCAGATGCGAGGGGAGTGGGTTGGGGTAATTGTTGTCGGGGTCAGGGGAATGTGTCGGGGTCAGGTGCCTGGGTCTCGTGGTCGCCACGTCGGCGGATGTAGCGGTCAGGTGTGAGTGATTTGGATGAAAAAAAACACGCGTCACGTTCCTACCTTGCCACACCTCCTCCACATCCCCCCCCCCTCCCCCCTCCCCCCCCCCCTACTGCCCCCTTCCCCCTGTGCCACACCCCTGTGCCCGTCGCCTTCGGTCTCGGGTGCCAGCCGTTGGCTCCCTCGCGACGTACGTGGTACGCGTGGTAAGCGGCGCACCCTGGTGGTAATTACCCGAACGACTGACTGAGGTTGACTGGTAACGAAAGCAAGGCGGACCAACGCAAGTGTCCGGCGACTGGGGCAGCTACCCACACACACCATTACAAGCCATGGCAGGTGAGAGACGGGAGAGGGTGGAGGGAGGGTGGGGGAGGGTGGCGGAGGGTGGCGGAGGGTGGCGGAGGGGGGAGGGGGGTGTTAGAGAAAGGGGGAGTTCAAGGAGGGATCGAGAGAGGGAGGGAACAGGGGGAGGGAGAGAGCGAGAGAGAGTGAGCGATGCAGAGTAAAAGAGAGACCGGGAAGGGGGAAACAGAGGAAGGCAGGGAGACAGGGCGGGGGGTGGGGGGAGCCGAACAGAATGAGACCAATGAAGGGTACGGGGGAGAGGGGTAGGGTGGAGGGGAGCGACAGTGCCGCCGCACACATTAATACTGATTACAGACCCTGGACTCTGACAATTTCCGAAGCATTTCACAACAGGTCAGCAAAAGTTCATCGGCATTCGTTCCCAAGGTGACAGTCAGGTAACCCTGGTAACGCAGAACTCCCGTCGGGCCCCTGTGCGACGGCCACTTGAAGCCGATGACAATGGGTGGAGGATGAAGATGAACGGCCGACCCTTCGGGAGACATGCGGGAGGGCAAATATCATGTTTCTCTGTCCATAGGCTCCTACATCCAGAAAGGACGTACCCCGATAGCGACAGGGGCACTCAGTGTAGAGTTCACAAGGTTGACCAATCGCCCGTATCACACAGATCTCAGTGTAGAGTTCACTATATTAAATAGACGCCCATGTCACACAGATCTCAGTGTAGAGCTCACTATCTTAAAGAGACAGATATCAGTGTAGAGTTCACTGCATTAAACAGACGTCCATATCACACAGATCTCAGTGTAGAGCTCACTATATTAAAGAGACAGATATCAGTGTAAAGTTCACTATATTAAACAGACGTCCATATCACACAGATCTCAGTGTAGAGCTCACTATATTAAAGAGACAGATATCAGTGTAAAGTTCACTATATTAAAGAGACAGATATCAGTGTAGAGTTCACTGTATTAAACAGACGCCCATGTCACACATATCTCAGTGTAGAGTTCACTATATTAAAGAGACAGATCTCAGTGTAGAGTTCACTACATTTCAGAGACAGATATCAGTGTAGAGTTCACTGTATTAAACAGACGCCCATATCACACATATCTCAGTGTAGAGCTCACTATATTAACGAGACAGATATCAGTGTAAAGTTCACTATATTAAAGAGACAGATATCAGTGTAGAGTTCACTGTATTAAACAGACGCCCATATCACACATATCTCAGTGTAGAGCTCACTATCTTAAAGAGACAGATATCAGTGTAGAGTTCACTATATTAAAGAGAGATATCAGTGTGGAGTTCACTATATTAAAGAGACAGATATCAGTGTAGTGTTCACTGTATTAAACAGACGCCCATATCACACATATCTCAGTGTAGAGCTCACTATCTTAAAGAGACAGATGTCAGTGGAGAGTTCACTATATTAAAGAGAGATCTCAGTGTAGAGCTCACTATCTTAAAGAGACAGATATCAGTGTAGACTTCACTGTATTAAACAGACGCCCATATCACACATATCTCAGTGTAGAGCTCACTATTTTAAAGAGACAGATATCAGTGGAGAGTTCACTATATTAAAGAGAGATCTCAGTGTAGAGCTCACTATCTTAAAGAGACAGATATCAGTGTAGAGTTCACTGTATTAAACAGACGCCCATATCACACAGATCTCAGTGTAGAGTTCACTGTATTAAAGAGACAGATCTCAGTGTAGAGTTCACTATATTAAACAGATGTCCGTATAACACAGATTTCAATGTAGAGTTCACTATCTTAAAGAGACAGATCGCAGTGTAGAGTTCACTATATTAAGCAGACGCCCGTATGTCACAAATCTCAGTGTAGAGTTCAATATATTAAACAAGCGCCCGTGTCACACATATCTCAGTGTAGAGTTCACTATATTAAAGAGACAGATCTCAGTGTAGAGTTCACTGTATTAAACAGATGTCCGTATCACACAGATCTCAGTGTAGAGTTAACTATATTAAACAGATGTCCATAATACACAGATCTCAGTGCATGGTTCAATATATTAAACAGATGCCCGTATGTCACAGATCTCAGTGTAGAGTTCAATATATTAAACAGACGCCTGTATGTCACAGATCTCAGGGTAGAGTTCACTATATTAAAGAGACAGATCTCAGTGTAGAGTTCACTGTATTAAACAGACGCCCGTATGTCACAGATCTCAGTGTAGAGTTCACTATAATAAACAGACGCCTGTATCACATATCTCAGTGTAGAGTTCACTATATTAAACGGACGCCCGTATCACATATATCTCAGTGTAGAGTTCACTATATTAAAGAGACGGATCTCAGTGTAGAGTTCACTACATTTCAGAGACAGATCTCAGTGTAGAGTTCACTACATTTCAGAGACAGATCTCAGTGTAGAGTTCACTGTATTAACCACACGCCTGTATCACACAGATCTCAGTGTATAGCTCACTATATTACAGAGACAGATATCAGTGTGGGGTTCACTATATTAAACAGATGTCCGTATCAGACAGATCTCAGTGTAGAGTTCACTATATTAAACAGACGCCCGTATGTCACAGATCTCAGTATAGAGTTCCATATATTAAACAGACGCCCGTGTCACACAGATCTCAGTGTAAAGCTCACTATATTAAAGAGACAGATATCAGTGTAGAGTTCACTATATTAAACAGATGTCCATATGTCACAGATCTCAGTGTAGAGTTCAATATATTGAACAGACGCCCGTGTCACATAGATCTCGGTGTAGAGTTCACTATCTTAAAGAGACAGATCGCAGTGTAGAGTTCACTATATTAAGCAGACGCCCGTATGTCACAAATCTCAGTGTAGAGTTCAATATATTAAACAAGCGCCCGTGTCACACATATCTCAGTGTAGAGTTCACTATATTAAAGAGACAGATCTCAGTGTAGAGTTCACTGTATTAAACAGATGTCCGTATCACACAGATCTCAGTGTAGAGTTAACTATATTAAACAGATGTCCATAATACACAGATCTCAGTGCATGGTTCAATATATTAAACAGATGCCCGTATGTCACAGATCTCAGTGTAGAGTTCAATATATTAAACAGACGCCTTTATGTCACAGATCTCAGTGTAGAGTTCACTATATTAAAGAGAGATATCAGTGTAGAGTTCACTATATTAAAGAGACAGATATCAGTGTAGATTTCACTGTATTAAACAGACGCCCATATCACACATATCTCAGTGTAGAGCTCACTATCTTAAAGAGACAGATGTCAGTGGAGAGTTCACTATATTAAAGAGAGATCTCAGTGTAGAGCTCACTATCTTAAAGAGACAGATATCAGTGTAGACTTCACTGTATTAAACAGACGCCCATATCACACATATCTCAGTGTAGAGCTCACTATTTTAAAGAGACAGATATCAGTGGAGAGTTCACTATATTAAAGAGAGATCTCAGTGTAGAGCTCACTATCTTAAAGAGACAGATATCAGTGTAGAGTTCACTGTATTAAACAGACGCCCATATCACACAGATCTCAGTGTAGAGTTCACTGTATTAAAGAGACAGATCTCAGTGTAGAGTTCACTATATTAAACAGATGTCCGTATAACACAGATTTCAATGTAGAGTTCACTATCTTAAAGAGACAGATCGCAGGGTAGAGTTCACTATATTAAGCAGACGCCCGTATGTCACAAATCTCAGTGTAGAGTTCAATATATTAAACAAGCGCCCGTGTCACACATATCTCAGTGTAGAGTTCACTATATTAAAGAGACAGATCTCAGTGTAGAGTTCACTGTATTAAACAGATGTCCGTATCACACAGATCTCAGTGTAGAGTTAACTATATTAAACAGATGTCCATAATACACAGATCTCAGTGCATGGTTCAATATATTAAACAGATGCCCGTATGTCACAGATCTCAGTGTAGAGTTCAATATATTAAACAGACGCCTGTATGTCACAGATCTCAGTGTAGAGTTCACTATATTAAAGAGACAGATCTCAGTGTAGAGTTCACTATATTAAACGGACGCCCGTATCACATATATCTCAGTGTAGAGTTCACTATATTAAAGAGACGGATCTCAGTGTAGAGTTCACTACATTTCAGAGACAGATCTCAGTGTAGAGTTCACTGTATTAACCACACGCCTGTATCACACAGATCTCAGTGTATAGCTCACTATATTACAGAGACAGATATCAGTGTGGGGTTCACTATATTAAACAGATGTCCGTATCAGACAGATCTCAGTGTTGAGTTCACTATATTAAACAGACGCCCGTATGTCACAGATCTCAGTATAGAGTTCCATATATTAAACAGACGCCCGTGTCACACAGATCTCAGTGTAAAGCTCACTATATTAAAGAGACAGATATCAGTGTAGAGTTCACTATATTAAACAGATGTCCATATATCACAGATCTCAGTGTAGAGTTCAATATATTGAACAGACGCCCGTGTCACATAGATCTCGGTGTAGAGTTCACTATCTTAAAGAGACAGATCGCAGTGTAGAGTTCACTATATTAAGCAGACGCCCGTATGTCACAAATCTCAGTGTAGAGTTCAATATATTAAACAAGCGCCCGTGTCACACATATCTCAGTGTAGAGTTCACTATATTAAAGAGACAGATCTCAGTGTAGAGTTCACTGTATTAAACAGATGTCCGTATCACACAGATCTCAGTGTAGAGTTAACTATATTAAACAGATGTCCATAATACACAAATCTCAGTGCATGGTTCAATATATTAAACAGATGCCCGTATGTCACAGATCTCAGTGTAGAGTTCAATATATTAAACAGACGCCTGTATGTCACAGATCTCAGTGTAGAGTTCACTATATTAAAGAGACAGATCTCAGTGTAGAGTTCACTGTATTAAACAGACGCCCGTATATCACAGATCTCAGTGTAGAGTTCACTATAATAAACAGACGCCTGTATCACATATCTCAGTGTAGAGTTCACTATATTAAACGGACGCCCGTATCACATATATCTCAGTGTAGAGTTCACTATATTAAAGAGACAGATCTCAGTGTAGAGTTCACTACATTTCAGAGACAGATCTCAGTGTAGAGTTCACTGTATTAAACACCCGCCTGTATCACACAGATCTCAGTGTATAGCTCACTATATTACAGAGACAGATATCAGTGTGGGGTTTACTATATTAAACAGATGTCCGTATCAGACAGATCTCAGTGTAGAGTTCACAATATTAAACAGACGCCCGTATGTCACAGATCTCAGTATAGAGTTCCATATATTAAACAGACGCCCGTGTCACACAGATCTCAGTGTAAAGCTCACTATATTAAAGAGACAGATATCAGTGTAGAGTTCACTATATTAAACAGATGTCCATATGTCACAGATCTCAGTGTAGAGTTCAATATATTGAACAGACGCCCGTGTCACACAGATCTCGGTGTAGAGCTCACTATATTAAAGAGACAGATATCAGTGTAGAGGTCACTGTATTAAACAGACGCCCGTATCACACAGATCTCACTGTATAGTTCCCTATATTAAACAGATGTCCATATCACACATATCTCAGTGTAGAGTTCACTATATTAACGAGACAGATTTCAGTGTAGACTTCACTGTATTAAACAGATGTTCGTATCACACAGATCTCAGTGTAGAGTTAACTATATTAAACAGATGTCCATATCACACAGATCTCAGTGCATGGTTCAATATATTAAACAGACGCCCGTATGTCACAGATCTCAGTGTAGAGTTCAATATATTAAACAGACGCCCGTATGTCACAGATCTCAATGTAGAGTTCACTATATTACAGAGACAGATCTCAGTGTACAGTTCACTGTATTGAACAGACGCCCGTATGTCACAGGGGTCAGTGTAGAGTTCACTGTAATAAACAGACGCCTGTATCACATATCTCAGTGTAGAGTTCACTATATTAAACGGACGCCCGTATCACATATATCTCAGTGTAGAGTTCACTATATTAAAGAGACAGATCTCAGTGTAGAGTTCACTACATTTCAGAGACAGATCTCAGTGTAGAGTTCACTGTACTAAACACACGCCTGTATCACACAGATCTCAGTGTAGAGTTCACTATATTAAAGAGACAGATCTCAGTGTAATGTTCACTGCATTAAACAGACGCCTGTGTCACACAGATCTCAGTGTAGAGCCCATTATATTAAACAGACGCCCGTATCACACAGATCTCAGTGTAGAGCTCACTATATTAAAGAGACAGATCTCAGTGTAGAGTTCACTGCATTAAACAGACGCCTGTGTCACACAGATCTCAGTGTAGAGCCCATTATATTAAACAGACGCCCGTATCACACAGATCTCAGTGTAGAGCTCACTATATTAAAGAGACAGATCTCAGTGTAGAGTTCACTGTATTAAACAGATGTCCATATCACACAGATCTCAGTGCATGGTTCAATATATTAAACAAACGCCCGTATGTCATAGATCTCAGTGTAGAGTTCAATATATTAATCAGACGCCCGTATCACATATATCTCAGTGCAGAGTTCACTATATTAAAGAGACAGATCTCAGTGTAGAGTTCACTACATTTCAGAGACAGATCTCAGTGTAGAGTTCACTGTATTAAACAGACGCCTGTATCACACAGATCTCAATGTAGAGTTCACTGTATTAAAGAGACAGATCTTAGTGTAGAATTCACTGTATTAAAAAGACGCCTGTGTCACACAGATCTCAGGGTAGAGTTCACTATATTATATAGACACCCGTGTCACACAGATCTCGGTGTAGAGCTCACTATATTTAAGAGACAGATCTCAGTGTATAGTTCACTGTATTAAAGAGACAGATCTCAGTGTAGAACTCACTTTATTAAATAGACGCCTGTATCACACAGATCTCAGGGTAGAGTTCACTATATTATATAGACACCCGTGTCACACAGATCTCAGTGTAGAGCTCGCTATATTAAAGAGACAGATCTCAGTGTAGAGTTCACTGTATTAAACAGACGCCCGTATCACACATATCTCAGTGTAGAGTTCACTATATTAAAGAGACAGACTTCAGTGTAGAGTTCACTATATTAAAGAGAAACACGGTCGCATTACACATTATTCCAAGTGAAGGGCTCAATGTATTTTAAACAGACACCCGCATTACACTCTGGCGTTGCCTGGTTCCCCGAGGCCCGCCTGGCCGGGGAGCCAGTCTTGACGGGAGAGAGGGAGGGACCCAGACGCCATGATTTGAGAGGGCGCCGCCCCGACAGCGAGAGGCCATACATATACCCTGCATTGTCTCCGAGTAGATTAGATTTTGTCCTTAGTTGGATTGAAGGTGGCAGCCCGCTCCATGACGGAGTGACTGCGGCCGCCGTTGGTACGAACTTGAAACCCCAGCGTATCCACCCCCACACCAACCCCCACTCCTACCCCCCTATTACCCAGCACTCATCAACCCCCGCCCCCCCTCCCCTACGCCACTCAATTCCCGTTCTGAGAGCATCCCGCGGCCTTCCAGCACTGACGGCCCCTCCTCACTCCACCTCCCCCCCACCCCTACCCCCTCCCCCCCCCTACCCCCTCCCCCCCCCCCCACCCCCCACGCCACACCGCCCAACGTCCTCCGTCGTCCATGCTAAATGATTCATTCAGGAGTCAGCTCTTCATAATGAGCAATCGATATTCAAAGAGATGCTTTAGTATTCCGGTCCCCCGCCGGCCGGGCCTGCTTGCCTGCCCTCCTCCCAGCTAGCGGTAGCGTCATCCACACACATAGACATACATATACACACACTGCCGCCTCCACACCTGTTGAATAAACCTGTTGAGTCCCCCTACCGCTCCACGACATCATCGCATTAGACCGCATTATATCTCTCGGTCGGGCGTTTCCGATTATTTAACGCTCTAGATATTAGAAGTTTTTTGATCGATGCGACCGTAATCGGGTCATGTGACAGCTGTGTCTCTCGTCTTCTGTGATGGCGTCACGCTGGCATTACTGAGTGGTCTACAGCCACCAGCTCGCCACTCCCATGGTAGCCGTCTATTGCTCCACTGACTTACAGGTGCAATCATTTCCTTGGGGTCGCTCTAGATCTTGTAAAGCGGCAAGCGGCTGACAATAAATCAGTTGCATCTTCGCCTAAAACAAAAGTCCACAATCAAGACCTGAGACAATATCAAGGGTTTTGTTTTATTAATTTTATTAATTTTAAATTATTATTAATTTGATTTATTAATTCGAGCGCAGTTCATCAACGATGCAGCAGTATTCGTGAAACATCGCAGAGCTATATAGATCTATATATATCGAAGAAGTGCATTATCAACCGAGGTTTATTCGATAGGTGTCAGCTCTGTTTGTCGGTTACATATATAATGGCACACCATATACGCAACCATGCACCCTGTCAGCAGAGGAAGCTTGTTCCTCACAGCACGTCTACCGCAACCAACCGCCAGGCTCATGGTTGACCGCAATGGTGCAGGGGTCACGAATGGTTTCCGAGGGTTGTTTAGATCAAAAAACTAGACATTCCAATGTCCTACGATCACAATGAAAGAGTTAAGCGGTAAATTATTTCAACATAACATCGGGTTGAAGTTAAAAGCTCCTCACGCCTTTGACCTCAATCGAAACTCAAAAACATAGCTCGCAAGTACTTCTAATTACGTAAAATTAGAATGAACTAGTCCAATACCCTACTGGTAGCACAGTAAATGCTAAAGAGTCGTGCATTTGATGCCAAACTTCCAATATATTCCAAGATTATATTCATGTTCAATGCTCGGGTATGAAGGATAATTCTGATGGTTAAATCTAACGTGGGGCAGATGGACTATAGCTTAAACAGAGCACCCTCTGCCGGGAGATCGAGAGCCATGGTAACCTGTGCCTCCCTCTAGTGAGTAAGTGTGTAGTTAACGCTCTGCATTGACCTGCATGCTATACGGCAAGGCTGTAACAAAGGTCTGGTTAGAAACAACGAGAAAGATGTACCTTCACATCGCTCGTGTTTCAACACCAACACACCCTTTCATGATCGGTAATTTTCTATTCCTTGCCGACGACATTTTTTTTCGACGTTGCATTTTGCCCCTCCGTCTGTCGCGTGACGAGGCTTGGCAGGCAAATGGGGGGTTTGAGATGCGGTTGGTTGGTGGGACCCGCAGAAAGAATTTGTAGGAGGAGTGGGGGAGAGAAGGGGGAGGCGGATGGCTGCGATTATCGGATTAATGGGGCCTGTTCAATTTCCTTCGAGGAGCGCGAACTGACGGGGCGGCTCTTCACGCCTGCGCAGTGCAGGCCCAGCGCTTCTACCGCTAGGGGGAGCCACACACAAAGGCGTGGGGACCTGAATTAGTCACGCAATCGGTTATAAAATAGTCTAAACTTCAGCTGTGTCATTTCCCTTGGATGGGAGATAGAGGGGGAGGTGTGCAGTGAAGGGGGAGGGGAGGGGCTGGGGTGGAGAGCGCTCGAGGGAAACGGAGGGTGATGATTGGTTCGATTGGGGGGGGGGGTGGCAAAAGCGGGAAGGGCGGGATGGGGTATGTGGTGGGTGGATGTGCCCTAAGTGGTTACAAAATTCGTGGATGGTGGGAACATGGTCTGGAGGATTATGGGAAAGTGGAAAGGGCGTAAAGGATTATGGGAAGATGGAGGAGGGTCTGAAAGGGCGTGAAGGATTATGGGAAGATGGAGGAGTGTCTGAAAGGGTGAAGGATTATGGGAAGATGGAGGAGTGTCTAAAAGGACGAAAAGGATTATGGGAAAATGGAGGAGTGTCTGAAACGGCGTGAAGGACTATGGAAAGATGGAAGAGTGTCTGAAAGGGTTTGAAGGATTATGGGAAGATGGAGGAGTGTCTGAAAGGGCGTGAAGAATTATGTAACCTGCAATAGGGTAAACACTTGCGGTAGGGACGAAACTATTAGTAACTAATAAAAGAGGAAAGACACACCCATTAGAGAAGAAAACGACATAATTAGTGAGCATTAATTCCTGGAAGACGAAGAAGTTAGACCAATGAGCAACAACCCAATGGTGCCGGAAAGAGAGAAACAAGGGCACCAGCCTGATAGCGAGGGCGGCGGAAATAAACACGACGTGAGACTCCAGCTCAAAGACAAAACCAGCGCTCACATGTGGGTTGAGGCTCTCAAATATCAATGACTGGTGTAGATTAGACTTGTCATTCTGTCGGAAGGATTAAGTGGGGTGGATGGAGGGGCCGCGTGGGGAGGTCACGCCCTGGACGGAGATCGCTGTCCGGGGGTGAGAGAAGCCAATGACTGAGGGCGAACGGTGATTCCGGCAGCCAAGGTGAAGGACAAATTGTTTAGTCCGGGCAGACGACCTAAACACAAAACGATAGTCCACTCAGCGAAATCGCCTACGTGGTGGCCAGAGAGTTAGATTTAACTATGTGGGGGTGAGACTCAGAGGCCTTATATAGGCCTACAAGTGACAGTGAAATATCGGCGCGAAGGAAAGATGAAAAACGCTTTCACTACGAGTTCAAAAGAGCAATATATAAGATGGCCTTGTGAAAAGCATTGGTTATCGCGGGAAGTGACATGGCGACAGTGACAACGAGAGAAAGTTGAATATATAGTCCTTTTATAACAACATTCTTACATGAAACTGAATTTAAGAAAGCTTAAAAATAAACAGATCAAACGTCATTCGTGGACTGAAACTATAGGCGAATAATATCCGTGGCGATAAAATAGAAATCGATGAAATGATCAGATTATCAGACAAAAACAGACAATAAGATAAATTGCTACGGATAAACTGAACTAATAAGGTGATGTTAAGGTATTGGTATTGAGTATTAATTGGTATTAGGGTATTGAGGGGGTAGTGCAAGAGTTAGTCCCCCTCAAATAGAGCTCCCCACCGTCTAAACACGGGGGTTTCAAGACCCAAACAAGAGCGGAGGGAGCTTAAGCATTTTTATTGGCATAATTAATAAATAAATTGATGTACGATAACCTTACCAGGCTGAACTCTTTAAAATCCTTCTCTTAATAACTCGAGAGACGAGGCTCATTTTAGACTGAATTCACCTTAACAGAAAGGTTTGACATGAACGGATAGGAGATAAGCTTTTTGATACTGTTTGGTTCAGGTTACTTTTTTGTGAAGGGCGGTTGAATCGTTAGTGGATCCATTACTGCCGATGCGTATGCCTGGCACTGAATCAAACCTAGTAGCAATTTAAATGGGAGCATGCCGATACAGAATGAGCAGGGATAGCTTCCATCTAACATGTCTGGGGTGAGAGCCACCCCCTGGCTTTGCCAGAGGGCCAGCGGCGGATTGGCTGGGGGTAAGTGGAGGTGGCTGGGGGTGAGTGGAGGTGGCTGGGGGGTGGCTGGAGGTGGCTGGAGGTCGCCAGACCCCCTGTCGTGATTAAAGGGGAGGCCAGTGTTTTTCCGGTCTGTCTCGGCGCACGACGTTGTAAAAACGTTGATTTGCACCTGTCCCTGTAAGTCATGACCCTCCATAAAAGACCTGACCTGGGGCATGTTTAGCAGGAGGAGGAGGGGTGGGGGATGGAGGTGGGACACCAGGAAATTATTCCGTGCCCTGCCCAGGTTGATTCATTAGTTGAGTCCTGAGTCTTAACGGGCTGGTTCCACCCCCCCCCCCCCCCCACCCCGCGCCGCTCCTCTTTTCTCAATCTAACAGAGGGCGCCCTACTGGGGGTGGGGACGGGGCATGCAACATGTACCCCCCCACCCCTAGCCCCATCCTGCCTGTAAAATGACGAAGACCTGTCCTACAACATAACCCAATCACTTCGTACTAAATATCACTCCGCGTCCGGCCTATACTCAGTATCGATCCATCTTAGTTACCGGGCCAGACCTGGGAATGTCTGATAATTGTATAAAAGGAATTATGATGGGGTGAGATGGGTGTGTTTGCTCCTTGCTGATAACGCCAATAGCTTTCGCTCTGGGGCGTACCCCCCGACGCCCACCTTACCCAGCTGGCGTCCCAGAGGGCGTCGATGGCAAACACCACCGCACAGTTCACACAGAACGCAACTTATTGTCTCACACAAGTAAACGCCGAACGGAACAGTGAACCGTTTTGTACACAGAATTGAAAAGAACGCGTTTAACCGATATCAACAAAACTTTAAACCGTTTACTGTTTCAAGCGGTATTAGAAACGCCATTAGTCGGCGTATGGGTGTGGTGGTGATTCATGTAGGTCAGTTAGGACCACTTACTGGGCGTTTATGGCCAGGAAACAGCGCATAATTTACCCCAGCGCCTATTAGTTATTGATAGACCAGGTGACGCGCGGCTAACATGTCAAGACACTTGCACTAAATGTTTGCACCAGATGACCTGGTGCGAAACTAAACTAAAATTATCTAATAAGAAAGGGTGCAACATAAAATTCTTATTACATAAATATTTATGTATTGTTACGTTACTCCTAAACATTAGGCCTAATAGCGAAGGATAACTGAAAGAGAAACTAAATGAAGTAGATGATCCCATAATGGTATAAGTTATATCACGGTTGAGGACTCACTATGCTTGGTCTTATTCTTGGTCATGTGTGTATGTCCCGGATATTTTCGCTTGTAACAACAACACTATAGCTTTTATAACTAGAGTTTTTTTGTTGTAAATAATATGATATAGGGCTATACAGTTCTCGCGATCGGGCCGCGAGACTTCAGTTTTGGGGACAAACAAACACACGTGCTCCATGTTGAAGTATAGGCAGCTATAAGTCAATTTCTTTCCAGGTTTATTCTAAAGACTATGAGTACCATTTCACTAAACATGGCTATGAGAGATATACGTTAAAATATTTGGAGGCGATGAAGCGCAGAACTTTGGGAATATACAAGGAAAAATCCGTCTTCAAAATACTCGAAAGCTAAAAATAACGTTCTAAATTTAGCCCTGCACCCGGGCTTTCGCAAGTTCACCACACAGCGAGTGACGTCACACAGTTTCGCGTGCCTCCGCGGTAACAAAAATGGCGAGAGCAAGTGATCGACTTAACCATTCCGCTGTCAAAATGTGCAGTGCATGGAGTAACAGCACACGGATGCGTCAATTAAACCACATGGTAAAGATAAAACAAAACCAGTTGGATGTCTTCGTATCACTTTTGGATCACGAAAAGACCAAGTTTCTTCATTTCTGTAAGTTTTCTGTTTGAAGCGTAGCGCCAACGTTGTCACTCGGGGAGAAACCGTGTGACGTCATAATGCCTCGTTTTCGTAGGAAATACAAAAAAACTTTAGTTTCTCAGTTGTATTGTCCCGTCGTAACAAATATTCGTCATTGTTATGGCGCAAAAGAATAAAAAATATGTCGTCTATCCGTTTTGTGAAGCTATATTTCTTAAATATTCTGAATCATATCGCTAGACCTTCCGCAATGGACCCACCCCTCGGCGCCTGGCTTTTGCGCAGGTAGTCTGGTTCCCGGTCTCTCTCTTTGCGTAACATACACGTCACGCCTACGTCACAGATAGTCAGCATACCAGTGTGCGCAGAGCTTCTAAACTCGTTCCGAACACGTGCTTCGTTTGTTTGTCCCCAAAATGAGTAAACCGGAAGTCTAAGCGAACGAGACTTTATAGCCCTATTGTGCGATCCCATGCTTACGGAAAAATGACTGAAAAAGAGAATCTACCTGTCACGAAATACGTAACTTATTGAATAAATCTGCATGTATACATGCGTCATCGTTATGTCGATATTTTGTCAGGTTTTGTCGGATTATAAGCGGCTCTTGTAAAATCTTCTTAATTGTTGGTGTTCGGTAGTGACAATAACAATAGATAAATACCAACGAGCTAATGGCAGTCGAATATCCAAAGCTAACGAGCCAATCAAATGAGCGTGCAATCTGACGAGCCAATCACAATGAAGAGATACGCATCGGTGTACCTACCGACACTGTTTGCAATCTGACGAGCCAATCACAATGAAGAGATACGCATCGGTGTACCTACCGACACTGTTTGCAATCTGACGAGCCAATCACAATGAAGAGATACGCATCGGTGTACCTACCGACACTGTTTGCAATCTGACGAGCCAATCACAATGAAGAGATACGCATCGGTGTACCTACCGACACTGTTTTCGCTCAGTGTAGGGCTGCGCACATCTAAACGGCATGTCCCGTATATCCCGGTCGAAATATCACGCAACACTCGAGAAAAGATGGCGGCTGATTGTTATAGATTGGCTATAGATTAAAAGTTAGACCAGGCTGGTTCCAGTGCCCCTAATTGCACCGAACGCGATCGGTGCGCGAATTTCATTGGCATAGTGTATAGCCCTATCGGTACACACGGAGGAAACTGGTCACGTGCCGGGTGTACCGGGTGTACCAGGTGGGATACCAATCCTGGTAAGAAGTACACCGATAGTCAAACTTGGCGCGGTGGTGCGATGTTAATAAGTGAAATCAAGTATTTGTTGTGTTGCGTAGGTATTGTGGGTAGAGGTATTTCTTGACGTTACCTGCTTACTTCTTGGAAAGGTACCCAGGCATCGTGCCCAGTATTTGCTCAGGCATTCCTTATGTTTCCATTATGGCGTGGGCGGGTTATTTTCTCAACTCGATCACCACCACCGCCACCATCACCATCACCATCACCATCATCACCATCACCGCCACCGCCACCGCCACCGCCACCATCCCCATCACCATCATCACCATCACCACCGCCACCGCCACCACCACCATCCCCATCCCCATCATCATGATGACCACTACCACCACCATCACCACCATCACCCACATCACCACAATTACCACCATCACCACTATCCCTGACGTAATCCGGCTCCGTCGAAGATGAGGCTGACACCCGTACGGCTCCAGCACACCAGCCCCCCCCCCCTCCCCCAACTCCGTCGCCCCTCACCCCCACAAGTCTCGCTGCCGCCGTGGGCAACGCGCGTGACCCCGACATGGGTTTCAGCGTCCCGACGCCCCCGTGATGACTTGAGGCGGGGGGGGGGGGGCGGGGTGCCACCCTCATCACCCCCACCCCCATCGGAACCACAGTCCAACGACACCCTCAGGTCATCACCTTTTCTCTTCCGTGCCACACCCAACACACCGGCTGCACCGTACCGACAGGACGGGAGACAGGGTTGGAGTGTGGGGCGGGGCGGGGGGGGGGTGTTGTGAGCTCACTGCGAAGAGAGGAGACAGGGTTGGAGTGTGGGAGGGGGGAGGGGCGTGTGAGGGGGGGTGGGGGGGTCGCGTCTCGGATCTTGTCCTCACGTCGGGCGTGGAGCGATTGAAGCCGACAGACACGCCAGGTCGGGGGTCCGGCCCCCTACCTAATGATATGGACTTAGCCAAACTGAATAAAACAGTTTGATCATATTAGGCTGGAAAATAATAGGGTCTGTTCCGGGGGGGGGGTGGGCAGGGTCGGAAGGGCGCGACCCCCCGGGCATGCCGGCGGTGTATGGGAGCAGAGGGATGTGTGACTGGCGACCACATCCCCGTGACCCCCAGGGTGTCCGGGGTAAGTAGCGGGTAGCCCTGTTGGGGCCTGAAGTCTGCACGCGATGAGAGGGCAGGAAACAGACTGGGGACGGCCGGCTGGGGGTGGGGGTGGGGGGGGGCGGGGGGGGGAAGAGCGGTGTCAGTGGGGTGGGACGTTTTTTGTCGAGAGGGCAAGGTCGGAGCCAGAGAACAAGGGACGACTCGCCGGACATAGGAGGAGGTTGAGGGGGGGGGGGGGCGGGAGGCAGACAGACACCGACACGGCAGGGTGAGTGGGTGACGGGGTGAGGGGGTGGTACCGCGGAGGGCGGACGCGGTGGGTAGCATGGAAACGAAGGAGGATACCGGACGGGTAGACGGACATGGATAGGGTACGGGAGTGAAGCTAGGAGCGCCAGCCACCACCCCCACCTCCACCCCCATCCCCATCCCTATCCCTTCCATTAAACCCCTGACTAACCCTGCAATAATAAGCCTTGATCAGCTACCACCGCTGTGCCCCTCCGCCCCTCCCTTCACCCCCGCCACCAACAGCCCCCACCCATCCCGGTTGTCTAGCATTCACCCGCGTTACCGTGACTACAGCCGCCACCTGTCGGCAGTGGTGGCAGGCACGATTCAGCGGAAATTGGTTAGTTTTGTTTCCAAGCAACTGTAGAGCCCTACCAGAGTTATTGGAATCACCCCTTGGGTCACCCACCACCGAGTGTCGTGCGTGACCCGTGCCCCCCCCCCCCCACCCCCGGGGTCCCATGGCGAGGTCCGGGCATCTAGTCGGGTCAGAAATCAAAAATTCAAAAATTCACAGGTCATCCATTCATCCTAGAAAGGGCTTTATACCATAAATTTTTTATATAATATTATTATACGGAAATTCACAGTGTATTGTGCGATCATAAGCATGATGGCGTCTCTTCTGCAGTATGATATAGTATACAGTAAGTTCTTGCTCAGCTCGTTAAGGACATGACTATCGCCATCCGTCGAACAGATGCCTGTTATTGCAAACACTAACACACAAATTCGGT
>OZ025249.1:27333332-27523902 GCA_964019135.1 Arenicola marina
GGCCCTAACATTATGTTAGAGAGTGTATCATGGTGTGAAGGTCAAACAAAAAGCAATCTATCTAATGCCTTTGTCTAATGACAGGATCCCATTTCCACTTCATCCATCAATAACAGGATTTTGTTACGCGGAAATCCGCCACAAAACCTGGCGGACGACTTGGCTTAAGCTGTCTAGATACATTAATGCTCGAAGGACATTTACAATATATTTATCATCTCTTCTCTCGGTTACTGTTAAACGCGGAGCGAAATTGCACTCAAAACAAAGTTCTTAGCCGCCGATAAAAAAAAAAGCTTTCTCGTGTTGATTGGCTAGTGATTGGGTTTAATTTTCACATTTCATTTCCATAAATTTTCCTTTGCGTCAAGACTTTGGGGCTGAGTGCAACATAAAATCGCGGCGTTTAACAAGAATGGAGGGTGCCTCTAAAACTTGTAATCCGTTTCCCGGGGGGCGATCGCTCTGCCATTGCAGTCGACAATTGCTAAATGGATCGGCCGGATGGTCGTGACAACAAAACAACTGTTTGAGAAACGCTTTCTCTCCTTGTCACGTTCAGAGAGTGGGGGGCGCTGCGATCGCCCAGTCTGATGCCCGGATGTATTCCCACAATGCATCTGTCGACTCACGCGTCGCTGAGCAGCGAAAAGCGCGGCGCAGGACTTGCATGCGGTCAATATTGGGAGTGGGGACCGCGAGCGGTGATGATGGTGGTGTGGCCGGGGTGGGGGGGGCGGGGGGTAGTAGTGGTAGTGGTAATGGGGGTGGGGGGGGGGGTGGTGGTGAGTTGGTGCGGTAAGCAGGCAGGCGCGTAGCCAGGGACTCCAGCAAGTGTACGCATTTGCTGCACATGAAATGGAAAAAAATACTCCCGAACAACAGGATGTACGTGCGTACGTCCGTGCGGCTGGCGACGCCCCTGGCAGAAGTCTCTGCTCTGCTGAGAAAATGGTCCACCCTAATCAGGCAGAACGACCCTTCCGCACCATAGTCGGTATTCTGATGTTTCAACCCTTTCTTTTAAACATAAAATATATAAATACATAAGTATTTCAACTGCCCTTGAAACAGAAACTCGTTTGATCTACACACAACAAGCACGTGTAGTAAGTAACCAAGCAAGACAGAACGAACAAAACCCCAGAAGAAATGTCAGTAAACGTATGACTGTTCATGTGTTATTCCTGTTTCCGACTCACATATTGTCCGTTTGCGCCCTTTGACGCGGCTTCCGGTTCCGCAAAAACTCATTGTTTTGGTGTCTCCCACCCTTATACAGGTTTCCGGTGCCGAAAAATTCCCTATTTGGTGCCCCCTCCCTGCCCCCGTTCCCCCCTCCCCCGTCTCTCTCCCCCTTTAGGGTATGGAGTCCTGCTATAAAGTAGCGGCTGGGTAGATAAATAGGAGACTCCGACCACTTGGGTCAGGGCTTCGTTATGCTACGGGAGATTTATTAACTCATGGGCTCCCTCTGGTGGTGGGAGACAGATCCGGTGACCTGGAAGGTCAACCCCGAATTTTGATTGGTGGAGAGAGCGGATGGTACTCATAGCGTCTTGCTGTGGGTCAAAGGTCGAGTGTTAATGGTGGGTGGCGATGGGGTGGCGATGGGGTGGCGATGGCGATGGGAAGGAAGAGGGGGGGGGCGTAGGGGTAGAGAGGGGGGGGGGCAGGCGCGTGGCAAACCTGGGACTGGTTACAGACAGGTGGACGTTAAAGAGGTGGGGGTGATACTGGCAGGAACTTGGTGGGCGGGTGGGAGTGACAGTGAGAGCGAGGGGGGGGGGTGGTCGTTTCGGGAGAAGACCAGTCACCAGAACATGGGCGGTGGCAGCTAGAGTTGGGGGTGGGGGTGAGGGGATGGGGGGTGGGGAGTGGTGGACTAAAACAAACAGCGCCGTCTTCCTCCCGAGACACTGGCCAGCCCTTGTAAAACATTCATGACAGGTCGGGAATGCGCTTTGCATGTCAACAAGGAGCATTAGTCCTGGGCGGGGCAGGGCGCTGCCACCCCCCCCCCCCCAACTCCGCCGCCCCCGCCACCACCCCAGCACCCGCGCAGTCGGCCTAAGATTCCTGTTTGACATGCCAGTCTCGTGCCGGCCGTGCTGAATATTCCTCCGCCAATACCCCACGGACATGACGTCACACCTAAGGGTGGGAGGGGAACCGGAAGTCGGTACTTCCAAGAGGTGAAACCATGCCAACCGGGCCAAAAATAAAGCAAGATATCAGTGAGGCACTGATTGGGTATCGGAATAAACGTACCATGATTGGTCAACCATTACGGTAACCATTATTCGATTGTTTGACCCCCCCCCCCTACCCCTCCCCCGCCGCCACTAACACACACGCGTCTTGTTGACCAGTGTTCACCGCAGGATTTACCGAAGATATTTGATGATCCATCTGACAACCTTCTGATGTGGCTTTATATTGGACTACTGTGAGAGGCGGTGTATACTCCAAGTCCAACTTCTATCTTCCAACTTCAATGGAAGCTTCCATCGGGCGTAACAAGGACTGTACAGAAAGAAGATGCGCCGACAAAACTTTTTCCGTACCGTTCCAATTTCAATGGCGAAGCAGCTCGTTGCCTCTTGCAACTCTTTCCAACGACAAAGGAGAAGGGGGGGGGGGGCATGAGCCACGTGCGTGCATCTCAGCACCTGGGGCTGAAGTTATATAAAAGGAGGGACATGGTAATAGGCCATTCTTTCTTTTCCTAATAAACGCCATTTCGCACTGGGATCCGAGTTCAAACCTACCGCAATGGAGCCTGTGCGAGGCAGGTTTTAGCAAAAAAAGGCCTAATCCACCTATCATTTCGTTTCTTCCTTGTGGTAATAACATTTTTCAAAGAGCGTTATCTATAGCATGAGGCGTCCATTTTCGCGAGGGGTGAGCTATTTGTATTATCAAGCACAGCGGGAATGTAGGCTGCAGAAAGACGACATGATGAGGTCAGAGTGTTGCCTTGACGACGACGACGGGCGGGAGCGGGCCGCGTGGCCGCCTGCACCTCTCCTCGTGTGGCACACACGGAGGAACTCGTCAAGGAAGCAGGCGGACGGCACAGACGGGGGTTGAGGGGGGTGGGGGGAGGCAGGAGGGTGCCAGTCGGGTGTCATATGCTAATGGCCACTCCATCTCTTCCCGACATGGGCATTTGACTGATTGCAATGGTGGCGGTGAAAAAAACATGGCGACAAAACTTGTAATACGTGAAAGACAGACATGCTAGGCGTCACTTTCAGGCCGCCTTTCTGTCCTCATTCACCAGACACCCACCCCTGTTAAGTGGGGTGGGTGTCTTTAAAGCTGGTCCCACACATTCACGCAGGTGCTGAACGAGTTTCATGAATACTCCTTGCTGGACAATCGGAGGCGGCCATGCAATTATTGGGAAAGTACTGCATTTCAACCTGAAGGAGCTTGTGTTCCAAAAAACATCAATGTTGTATGTGGACTGTTGGCCCATCAGTGGGTTCTCAACTTGAGAGGTTAGATGCCATAACGTTGGCCTATTGATGTATGAAGAGTGCTATTCCAGTATCTTATTTATCTATATCTATAATAATAATAGGGTCTTACCGACGCATTTACCAACAATATTGGTTCTCGGCAAGGGTGTATATTGAGTCCCTTCCTCTTTAATATGTATTTAAATGAACTTGCATATACATGTAAGAAAGCTGGCTGTGAGGGTGTGTATGTGAATGAGGTCTTCCCTAATGTAATTCAGTTAATGTTTGCAGATGATATTGTTAATGGAACGGACACAGTGGGTAGTTTACAGAAGCTATTAAATGTTTTGAAGACTTTAGTAGCAAATGGGGATTGCAAATCAATGTGGATAAAAGTAAGATTTATTGTATTTAGAAATGGTGGACCCTTGAGAAGCAATGAAAAATGGTACTACAAGGGAAAGCCTCTACAGGTTGTGTTATACTATAAATATTTAGGTATCATATTTTCTTCTAAATTGATGTGGTCTGTGGCTCAAAAGACTCTCGCCGCCCAAGCGAGTAAAGCAGTGACAATTATTAAAGAAATTTCAAAAAACTGCGGTGGTTTGGAGGTAGAGACATATTTTGATCTCTTTGACAAAATGATAGTACCCATTCTTACATACGGTGCAGACGTTTGGGGTTATGATGTCAAAGATTGTATAGAACGTGTGCACACGAAATTTTGTAATTATGTCTTGGGCGTACCATGGAGTACACCAAATTCAGCGGTTTATGGTGAGTGCGGTAGATTACCTTTAAGGGTAAGGTTTACAATTAGTTGTGTTAAATACTGGGTGAAATTGTTAGGAATGCCTGAAACCAGACTTACGAAATGTACTTACAATATGTTATTTAGGCTGACAGAGGCTGGTCGTATGACCTGGGTTTCTAAACTCAAGCACTTACTTTTCTCTTATGGATTCGGCTATGCCTGGTTTCAGCAACAACTTGGAGATCCTGAGGCAATTACTGAACAATTTTCCAAAAGGGTAATTGACTGCGCTTACCAGAACTGGCAGAGTAAGACAGACCTGATAAATTGTAAAGAATATAGGAAGTTGCTCATACGCGAACCATACTTGTGTCTACTCGAGGCTTTTAGACTACGGCAGATCTTAGCCAGATTCAGATGTAAGGTGCTATGGACAAGTTCGTACTGCAGGGGAGAAAACTCTATCTGTAAATATTGCTTACAACATAAAACTATTTCTTCTCTTGACGAGTTCCATATTTGAATGAAATGCCCATTGTATGACAATCTCCGCAATAATTATTTACCTACAAGATATTTAACGACATATGATATTAGGAGATTTTTATGTATTATGACTTCCGAGGAAAAAACATGTTTAATCTCATTAGCAAGGTTTATACAAAAAGCGTTCACTATGTATGAAAAAAGGTTTAGCCTAATTCTCTCTAATTAACTAAGTTTGTTCTAGTCGGTTGCATGTTATTTTTGTGTTCTGTATTTGTACGAGGGGCCTGGTGCCTGAAGTTACCAATAAACTATCTATCTATAATAATATTTTTTCAACGAAATTTTATATTTCTATAATTAAAATATGGCATTTATTCATAATATGAATGCCAATGTTGCGTTTTGTGGTAAAATCTTGTTTGTCTGACAATGCCAGATCCTTAGCCTGGCTAATCGATGTAATCAGTGTGAGAGACTCGTAGCCTGTGTAATCGATGTAGTCAGTGTGACAGACCCGTAGACTGCCTAATCGATGTAATCAGTGTGACAGACCCGTAGCCTCTGTAATCGATGTAATCAGTGCGACAGACTCGTAGCCTGGCTAATCGATGTAATCAGTGTGACAGACCCGTAGACTGCCTAATCGATGTAATCAGTGCGACAGACCCGTAGCCTGTGTAATCGATGTAATCAGTGTGACAGACTCGTAGCCTGTGTAATCGATGTAATCAGTGTGACAGACCCGTAGACTGCCTAATCGATGTAATCAGTGTGACAGACCCGTAGACTGCTTAATCGATGTAATCAGTGTGACAGACCCGTAGCCTGTGTAATCGATGTAATCAGTGCGACAGACTCGTAGCCTGGCTAATCGATATAATCAGTGTGACAGACCCGTAGACTGCCTAATCGATGTAATCAGTGCGACAGACCCGTAGCCTGTGTAATCGATGTAATCAGTGTGACAGACTCGTAGCCTGGCTAATCGATGTAATCAGTGCGACAGACTCGTAGCCTGGCTAATCGATGTAATCAGTGTGACAGACCCGTAGACTGCCTAATCGATGTAATCAGTGTGACAGACCCGTAGCCTGTGTAATCGATGTAATCAGTGCGACAGACCCGTAGCCTGTGTAATCGATGTAATCAGTGTGACAGACCCGTAGACTGCCTAATCGATGTAATCAGTGTGACAGACCCGTAGCCTGTGTAATCGATGTAATAAGTGTGACAGACTCGTAGCCTGCGTAATCGATGTAATCAGTGCGACAGACCCGTAGCCTGTGTAATCGATGTAATCAGTGTGACAGACCCGTAGACTGCCTAATCGATGTAATCAGTGTGACAGATCCGTATCCTGTGTAATCGATGTAATCAGTGTGACAGACCCGTAGACTGCCTAATCGATGTAATCAGTGTGACAGACTCGTAGCCTGGTTAATCGATGTAATCAGTGCGACAGACTCGTAGCCTGGCTAATCGATGTAATCAGTGTGACAGACCCGTAGACTGCCTAATCGATGTAATCAGTGTGACAGACCCGTAGCCTGTGTAATTGATGTAATCAGTGCGACAGACCCGTAGCCTGGCTAATCGATGTAATCAGTGTGACAGACCCGTAGACTGCCTAATCGATGTAATCAGTGTGACAGACCCGTAGCCTGTGTAATCGATGTAATCAGTGTGACAGACCCGTAGCCTGTGTAATCGATGTAATCAGTGCGACAGACCCGTAGCCTGGCTAATCGATGTAATCAGTGTGACAGACCCGTAGACTGCCTAATCGATGTAATCAGTGTGACAGACCCGTAGCCTGTGTAATCGATGTAATCAGTGTGACAGACTCGTAGCCTGTGTAATCGATGCAATCAGTGTGACAGACCCGTAGCCTGTGTAATCGATGTAATCGGTGTGACAGACCCGTAGCCTGTGTAATCGATGTAATCAGTGTGACAGACTCGTAGCCTGTGTAATCGATGTAATCAGTGTGACAGACCCGTAGACTGCCTAATCGATGTAATCAGTGTGACAGACCCGTAGCCTGTGTAATCGATGTAATCAGTGTGACAGACCCGTAGCCTGTGTAATCGATGTAATCAGTGTGACAGACCCGTAGCCTGTGTAATCGATGTAATCAGTGCGACAGACCCGTAGCCTGGCTAATCGATGTAATCAGTGCGACAGACCCGTAGACTGCCTAATCGATGTAATCAGTGTGACAGACCCGTAGCCTGTGTAATCGATGTAATCAGTGTGACTGACCCGTAGCCTGTGTAATCGATGTAATCAGTGTGACAGACTCGTAGCCTGTGTAATCGATGTAATCAGTGTGACAGACCCGTAGACTGCCTAATCGATGTAATCAGTGTGACAGACCCGTAGCCTGTGTAATCGATGTAATCAGTGTGACAGACCCGTAGCCTGTGTAATCGATGTAATCAGTGCGACAGACCCGTAGCCTGGCTAATCGATGTAATCAGTGTGACAGACCCGTAGCCTGGCTAATCGATGTAATCAGTGTGACAGACCCGTAGCCTGTGTAATCGATGTAATCAGTGCGACAGACCCGTAGCCTGTGTAATCGATGTAATAAGTCTGACAGACTCGTAGCCTGGCTAATCGATGTAATCAGTGCGACAGACCCGTAGCCTGTGTAATCGATGTAATCAGTGCGACAGACCCGTAGCCTAGCTAATCGATGTAATAACTGTGACAGACTCGTAGCCTGGCTAATCGATGTAATAAGTGTGACAGACCCGTAGCCTGTGTAATCGATGTAATCAGTGTGACAGACTCGTAGCCTGGCTAATCGATGTAATCAGTGTGACAGACTCGTAGCCTGGCTAATCGATGTAATCAGTGCGACAGACCCGTAGCCTGTGTAATCGATGTAATCAGTGCGACAGACCCGTAGCCTGCCTAATCGATGTAATCAGTGCGACAGACCCGTAGCCTGGCTAATCGATGTAAGCAGTGTGACAGACCCGTAGCCTGCCTAATCGATGTAATAAGTCTGACAGACTCGTAGCCTGGCTAATCGATGTAATCAGTGCGACAGACCCGTAGCCTGTGTAATCGATGTAATCAGTGCGACAGACCCGTAGCCTGCCTAATCGATGTAATAAGTGTGACAGACCCATAGCCTGGCTAATCGATGTAATAAGTGTGACAGACCCGTAGCCTGGCTAATCGATGTAATCAGTGTGACAGACTCGTAGCCTGGCTAATCGATGTAATCAGTGTGACAGACTCGTAGCCTGGCTAATCGATGTAATCAGTGCGACAGACCCGTAGCCTGTGTAATCGATGTAATCAGTGCGACAGACCCGTAGCCTGCCTAATCGATGTAATAAGTGTGACAGACCCGTAGCCTGTGTAATCGATGTAATCAGTGTGACTGACCCGTAGCCTGTGTAATCGATGTAATCAGTGCGACAGACCCGTAGCCTGGCTAATCGATGTAATCAGTGTGACAGACCCGTAGACTGCCTAATCGATGTAATCAGTGTGACAGACCCGTAGACTGCCTAATCGATGTAATCAGTGTGACAGACTCGTAGCCTGTGTAATCGATGTAATAAGTGTGACAGACTCGTAGCCTGGCTAATCGATGTAATCAGTGTGACAGACCCGTAGACTGCCTAATCGATGTAATCAGTGTGACAGACTCGTAGCCTGGCTAATCGATGTAATCAGTGTGACAGACTCGTAGCCTGGCTAATCGATGTAATCAGTGTGACAGACTCGTAGCCTGGCTAATCGATGTAATCAGTGTGACAGACCCGTAGCCTGGCTAATCGATGTAATAAGTGTGACAGACTCGTAGCCTGGCTAATCGATGTAATCAGTGTGACAGACCCGTAGCCTGGCTAATCGATGTAATCAGTGTGACAGACTCGTAGCCTGTGTAATCGATGTAATAAGTGTGACAGACTCGTAGCCTGGCTAATCGATGTAATCAGTGTGACAGACTCGTAGCCTGGCTAATCGATGTAATCAGTGTGACAGACTCGTAGCCTGGCTAATCGATGTAATCAGTGTGACAGACCCGTAGCCTGGCTAATCGATGTAATAAGTGTGACAGACTCGTAGCCTGTGTAATCGATGTAATAAGTGTGACAGACTCGTAGCCTGGCTAATCGATGTAATCAGTGTGACAGACTCGTAGCCTGGCTAATCGATGTAATCAGTGTGACAGACCCGTAGCCTGGCTAATCGATGTAATAAGTGTGACAGACTCGTAGTCTGGCTAATCGATGTAATCAGTGTGACAGACCCGTAGCCTGGCTAATCGATGCAATCAGTGTGACAGACTCGTAGCCTGTGTAATCGATGTAATAAGTGTGACAGACTCGTAGCCTGGCTAATCGATGTAATCAGTGTGACAGACTCGTAGCCTGGCTAATCGATGTAAGCAGTGTGACAGACTCGTAGCCTGGCTAATCGATGTAATCAGTGTGACAGACCCGTAGCCTGGCTAATCGATGTAATAAGTGTGACAGACTCGTAGCCTGGCTAATCGATGTAATCAGTGTGACAGACCCGTAGCCTGGCTAATCGATGTAATAAGTGTGACAGACTCGTAGCCTGTGTAATCGATGTAATAAGTGTGACAGACTCGTAGCCTGGCTAATCGATGTAATCAGTGTGACAGACTCGTAGCCTGGCTAATCGATGTAAGCAGTGTGACAGACCCGTAGACTGCCTAATCGATGTAATCAGTGTGACAGACTCGTAGCCTGGCTAATCGATGTAATCAGTGCGACAGACCCGTAGCCTGGCTAATCGATGTAATCAGTGTGACAGACCCGTAGCCTGGCTAATCGATGTAATAAGTGTGACAGACTCGTAGCCTGGCTAATCGATGTAAGCAGTGTGACAGACCCGTAGCCTGGCTAATCGATGTAATCAGTGCGACAGACCCGTAGCCTGGCTAATCGATGTAATCAGTGTGACAGACCCGTAGCCTGGCTAATCGATGTAATAAGTGTGACAGACTCGTAGCCTGGCTAATCGATGTAAGCAGTGTGACAGACTCGTAGCCTGGCTAATCGATGTAATCAGTGTGACAGACTCGTAGCCTGGCTAATCGATGTAATCAGTGTGACAGACTCGTAGCCTGGCTAATCGATGTAAGCAGTGTGACAGACCCGTAGCCTGGCTAATCGATGTAATAAGTGTGACAGACTCGTAGCCTGGCTAATCGATGTAATCAGTGTGACAGACTCGTAGCCTGGCTAATCGATGTAATAAGTGTGACAGACTCGTAGCCTGGCTAATCGATGTAATCAGTGTGACAGACCCGTAGCCTGGCTAATCGATGTAATAAGTGTGACAGACTCGTAGCCTGGCTAATCGATGTAATCAGTGTGACAGACCCGTAGCATGGCTAATCGATGTAATCAGTGTGACAGACTCGTAGCCTGGCTAATCGATGTAATCAGTGTGACAGACTCGTAGCCTGGCTAATCGATGTAAGCAGTGTGACAGACCCGTAGACTGCCTAATCGATGTAATCAGTGTGACAGACTCGTAGCCTGGCTAATCGATGTAATCAGTGCGACAGACCCGTAGCCTGGCTAATCGATGTAATCAGTGTGACAGACCCGTAGCCTGGCTAATCGATGTAATAAGTGTGACAGACTCGTAGCCTGGCTAATCGATGTAATCAGTGTGACAGACCCGTAGCATGGCTAATCGATGTAATCAGTGTGACAGACTCGTAGCCTGGCTAATCGATGTAATCAGTGTGACAGACTCGTAGCCTGGCTAATCGATGTAAGCAGTGTGACAGACCCGTAGACTGCCTAATCGATGTAATCAGTGTGACAGACTCGTAGCCTGGCTAATCGATGTAATCAGTGCGACAGACCCGTAGCCTGGCTAATCGATGTAATCAGTGTGACAGACCCGTAGCCTGGCTAATCGATGTAATAAGTGTGACAGACTCGTAGACTGCCTAATCGATGTAATCAGTGTGACAGACCCGTAGCCTGGCTAATCGATGTAATAAGTGTGACAGACTCGTAGACTGCCTAATCGATGTAATCAGTGTGACAGACTCGTAGCCTGGCTAATCGATGTGATCAGTGTGACAGACTCGTAGACTGCCTAATCGATGTAATCAGTGTGACAGACTCGTAGCCTGGCTAATCGATGTAATCAGTGTGACAGACTCGTAGCCTGGCTAATCGATGTAAGCAGTGTGACAGACCCGTAGACTGCCTAATCGATGTAATCAGTGTGACAGACCCGTAGACTGCCTAATCGATGTAATCAGTGTGACAGACTCGTAGCCTGGCTAATCGATGTAATCAGTGTGACAGACCCGTAGCCTGGCTAATCGATGTAAGCAGTGTGACAGACCCGTAGACTGCCTAATCGATGTAAGCAGTGTGACAGACCCGTAGACTGCCTAATCGATGTGATCAGTGTGACAGACCCGTAGCCTGTGTAATCGATGTAATCAGTGCGACAGACCCGTAGCCTGTGTAATCGATGTAATCAGTGCGACAGACCCGTAGCCTGGCTAATCGATGTAAGCAGTGTGACAGACCCGTAGCCTGGCTAATCGATGTAAGCAGTGTGACAGACCCGTAGACTGCCTAATCGATGTAATCAGTGTGACAGACCCGTAGACTGCCTAATCGATGTAATCAGTGTGACAGACTCGTAGCCTGGCTAATCGATGTAATCAGTGTGACAGACCCGTAGCCTGGCTAATCGATGTAAGCAGTGTGACAGACCCGTAGACTGCCTAATCGATGTAATCAGTGTGACAGACCCGTAGCCTGTGTAATCGATGTAATCAGTGCGACAGACCCGTAGCCTGTGTAATCGATGTAATCAGTGCGACAGACCCGTAGCCTGTGTAATCGATGTAAGCAGTGTGACAGACCCGTAGCCTGGCTAATCGATGTAATCAGTGTGACAGACTCGTAGCCTGGCTAATCGATGTAATCAGTGTGACAGACTCGTAGCCTGGCTAATCGATGTGATCAGTGTGACAGACCCGTAGCCTGGCTAATCGATGTAATAAGTGTGACAGACTCGTAGCCTGTGTAATCGATGTAATCAGTGTGACAGACCCGTAGCCTGGCTAATCGATGTAATCAGTGTGACAGACTCGTAGCCTGTGTAATCGATGTAATCAGTGTGACAGACTCGTAGCCTGGCTAATCGATGTAATCAGTGTGACAGACTCGTAGCCTGGCTAATCGATGTAAGCAGTGTGACAGACCCGTAGACTGCCTAATCGATGTAATCAGTGTGACAGACCCGTAGCCTGGCTAATCGATGTAATCAGTGTGACAGACTCGTAGCCTGTGTAATCGATGTAATCAGTGTGACAGACTCGTAGCCTGGCTAATCGATGTAATCAGTGTGACAGACTCGTAGCCTGGCTAATCGATGTAAGCAGTGTGACAGACCCGTAGACTGCCTAATCGATGTAATCAGTGTGACAGACTCGTAGCCTGGCTAATCGATGTAATCAGTGCGACAGACCCGTAGCCTGGCTAATCGATGTAATCAGTGTGACAGACCCGTAGCCTGGCTAATCGATGTAATAAGTGTGACAGACTCGTAGACTGCCTAATCGATGTAATAAGTGTGACAGACCCGTAGCCTGGCTAATCGATGTAATCAGTGTGACAGACTCGTAGACTGCCTAATCGATGTAATAAGTGTGACAGACTCGTAGACTGCCTAATCGATGTAATCAGTGTGACAGACCCGTAGACTGCCTAATCGATGTGATCAGTGTGACAGACTCGTAGCCTGGCTAATCGATGTAATCAGTGTGACAGACTCGTAGCCTGGCTAATCGATGTAATCAGTGTGACAGACCCGTAGCCTGGCTAATCGATGTAATAAGTGTGACAGACCCGTAGCCTGGCTAATCGATGTAATCAGTGTGACAGACCCGTAGCCTGGCTAATCGATGTAATCAGTGTGACAGACTCGTAGCCTGGCTAATCGATGTAATCAGTGTGACAGGCTCGTAGCCTGGCTAATCGATGTAATAAGTGTGACAGACCCGTAGCCTGGCTAATCGATGTAATCAGTGTGACAGACCCGTAGCCTGGCTAATCGATGTAATAAGTGTGACAGACCCGTAGCCTGTGTAATCGATGTAATAAGTGTGACAGACCCGTAGCCTGGCTAATCGATGTAATTAGTGTGACAGACCCGTAGCCTGGCTAATCGATGTAATAAGTGTGACAGACTCGTAGCCTGGCTAATCGATGTAATAAGTGTGACAGACTCGTAGCCTGGCTAATCGATGTAATCAGTGCGACAGACTCGTAGCCTGGCTAATCGATGTAATCAGTGCGACAGACCCGTAGCCTGCGTAATCGATGTAATAAGTGTGACAGACTCGTAGCCTGTGTAATCGATGTAATGAGTGTGACAGACTCGTAGCCTGCGTAATCGATGTAATCAGTGTGACAGACTTGTAGCCTGCGTAATCGATGTAATCAGTGTGACAGACAGTTACAGTAAAATATTTCATTTACAATTAAGTATTGCATATAAAAAATTGTTGGTGCAACTTGCGCAACTTGAGCTCATTATTCTTCTGTCTCTACTCGCCTAGTTATAACGCCCCAACTAGTAGAATAGAATACTTTTTCCATTTATTTTCCACTTAGTTTCCTATCAATTTAAATTCCGGGAGAGAGGAAAGTGGCGTCAAAGGGCAAAAACAAACGCATGTGCTCATGGGCTTGAACTTGAACGAAAAGCACTCAACCACGAGAACAATGCACGCCTTCGACAACAGATGCCTACGCACTGCATCAAAAGCTCACCCGTCAATCTTGTGATATCATCGGGGAATTTACAAATAAAACTCCGATGAAATGCTCCAACAAATAAACCAATATGACCTCAGTTTTGCGACGAACGCGTGATTTTGTGATGTAGTGGAATAAAAACTGTAAACGCCATCCACAATTAAATATTTCATCCACAATGAAATAGTTCATCCACAATGAAATAGTTCATCCACAATGAAATATTTCATCCACAATGAAATAGTTCATCCACAATGAAATAGTTCATTCACAATTAAATAGTTCATCCACAATTAAATATTTCATCCACAATTAAGTATTTCGTCCACAATTACACATTGGTTGGGGTGAGCTGTCCAGAAGTCTTTGCACCTTGGTTTTTTTTTTTGGGGGGGGGGGGGGGGGGTTGTGGAGGGATCAATAAAACTGACGTTAGTTGGACCAAAAGGTTGGCTTCATCTCAAAAAAGGACTGTACAATAACTTTGCAAGTAACAGTCCTTTTTCTCTGCATAGAGTTTTCTCGAAGTCAACTAAATTGCATATGTTACAATAATACATATGCAACAACCGGGTGGGGAGTCGGGGAAATCGAATACCGAAGATTTCGTGCAGGGGTTAACGGAACATGAATATGCAAATGACCAATTATGCGGGGTAGGCTCGCCATGTCAGAATTATGTATATATGTAAGGCAGTTGTCATAAATTAACTTTCTCGTGCCGCGGCCTGAAGAGGTTCCCTCTCAGATATCAGGAAATCTGTAAGACGTCTGGACGTCTTAGTTTCAGGGGAAGACCCGGGTGATGCAAATGCAATCGGGCTGCACCGCTATAGGGCTGTCATGCGATGCCGACCGGCCGCCCGGCCGCCTGTTGCGGGACCCGGCCCCCGACCAGCGCCAGCTCTGGCTGGACGGGCCCTATCATATGGCCCTTAGCAGGCTGATTGAGACAGATGAGACCGTCGAACAGTGTGCTGGAATAATTCACAAGTCTTTTGTGATGCGGGTGGCGGCCCCTAGGGAGCGGGGACCTTTTGCCGCCGGGGTCTCTCCTTGATGAATCGAATTAGGCCCCCGATGACAGAGTCTAGACAATACGCCAAGCCAAGACTGGCATTGGCCATAATAAGCGGAAGACGACCCCGGGAAGGAGCTTGAGGAAGCGGGGCGCGTTGGCGGGTGGCGCGCCTGCCTCTGTCGTCTGCCCCGGTTGACGAAAGGCGGGAAGCGGGAGGCGAGAGGCCGGGAACCAGCCTGGTCCTCTGTCGTCTGCCTGGCCGACGGAAGGCGGGAAGCGGGAGGCGAGAGGCCAGGAACCAGCCTGGTCCTCTGTCGTCTGCCTGGCCGACGGGAAGCAAGAGGCGGGAGGCGAGAGGCCGGGAACCAGCCTGGTCCTCTGTCGTCTACACCGGTCGACGGGAGGCGGGAAGCGGGAGGCGGGAGGCGGGAGGCCGGGAACCTGCCTTGTGGCCACGTATTTCCGGCTCTGGCGCGGTGACCGGCAACATGAAAGGCAAGCGGGGTTGAGGGAGGGGGTCGTGGGAGGGCGCCGGGGAGCGGTGACCGACGATCAACTGGTCACAGGAGTGATTACCCGATGGCGTCTCTGGATCCTGTCGCCTGTCAGGCATGGCATCATCACAATCTTGGAGCCTGTCAGTCATGCCATCACAACATCCCTGGTGCCTGTCAATCATGATATCACAACATCCCTGGTGCCTGTCAATCATGATATCACAACATCCCTGGTGCCTGTCAATCATGATATCACAACATCACTGGTGTCTGTCAATCATGATATCACAACATCCCTGGTGTCTGTCAGTCACATATCACAATATCCCTGGTGCCAGTAAGTCATGATATCACAGCATCCCTGATGCCTGTCAGTCACATATCACAATATCCCTGGTGCCAGTAAGTCATGATATCACAGCATCCCTGATGCCTGTCAGTCACAATATCACAACATCCCTAAAGCTCCTTTGCGACAATGCGAGCTGTCTACCGTAATAAATCCCAGGGAGACCCAACCAAAGTTGTAGATAAAGATTCTATTCTATAATCTTTGATTTAATACTCCCATTTTATGGGGTCACCATACAGTCACATCAGTAATATCGTTTTACTTCACATAGCAAAGACAAAGCGAAATACAAGATAGTCATTTGAACATATCCCTAAACGAATCATAAGGTTTGATGTTAAATAGGAGGGTCGCCTCTGGCTCTCACTAAGCCTTGTCTGCATCACATCCGGGCACGTGACGACAAGGCCACTCCACCCCAGCCTAGAGCGTCAGGGTTTACTGCGGGGGGCCATCAAGAAAAGATTGTTTTAACAATGTGCGATATCATAAGGGCACTTCTATAATTAGTGAACATTTCATGTACTAACACACTTTGGAAGAATTATGTCAGCATATTTCCTTAAAAATATTATTTTTATATCCGAAAGATCAAGTAACTGGATTTCACCGATAATACACGATGTCGGAATATAACAAAGAGGATCATCTGCTCCTTTAATATGGTGGATCATAGGTTTGGGTTTGAACCAACCCGACCCCTTGAACATAGCTACCCGCAAATAAGAGTAACTGGGGGCTATATTTTCTTTCGATTATATAGCAAATACCTACCTGACGGTCTTACCGTCAGAAAGACATTGAATATCACATTCACGTAAGTACTGGCCAAGTTTAGGTTTGTCTCCCAAATACATGTTCACTCGGTTACCATTTTACAAATCCCAAATGATTATTTCCATATTCAACGTTTTAATCGCCATGCGGAAGCTCATAGTAAAACATCATTGCGATGTATGCACGGCGTCGGAGCTCATCACGGCTCTGTGGATAAAGCCTTGACTGAACCTTGTAATCTCCGCTCTGTTAATTACTCCATTATATGTAGATAATAAGGGTCTGATTTGGAAGATTTTACCAAAAAAGTTTAACTCCAAAGAGTTCTCATCAAGGAAAACTGTCTTGTGTGATGGTCATTTTGGTTAAATTTGTCCACTTCGTTACTGTCCAATCTGTTACCTTCGTTTGGTAAGATATTGGACATTATATCCCTGAATCATTTATTTCGTGGATGGAAGAATATATAACGAATAAAAATTCCAATCAAAGAAGGCAAAGTTGGGTGATCTTGATAGGTATATCGCATAGCTCGGGGACATTTTTGGGCCAAATACGTCCACTCGGTGATTGTCTATACTTTTTTGCCACAATGGGCTGGTAACAGGGTGGATGATATATGGCTTGATGCCACATTGTCCACTCTGTTAACATGATCAAGCATATCAGCTTTCCTAAAATAATGCTCTAGATTAAACAATACCCTTGTCTGACACATATGTGTTAGATAAAAAAGGCAAATACGCAAATACTATTGATGAAATTACACATTTCATGGCAAGTAAGGAAAACAGTTTTTTCGCGATCTGCCTAATCTAGTACTACGAGTAAGCGATGCTTCTATATATACTCAATGCCATCCAAAACGTCGGTAATAGAGTTGACCGCAAATGTGTTACAAAAGTTACCGGTATCAGGGGCATGTGCAGGAATTCTTGAAGGGGTGGGGGGGGGGGCGCACAAAAGAGGGGCCACAAAAAACGTAGGTGACCGTGGTGCACAGAATTTGAAAGGGAGAAGGTCTGATCTTATGGTCCGAAAGGGAAGGGGGGCACGTGCCTCATGTGCCCCCCCCCCCCCCACACCCCTGGCAATGGGGCACATAATTTGCATAAAGAGGGGGCACTTATATATCTTAGGGTCTGAAAGGGTGGGGGGCACATGCCCCCTGTGCCCAGCCCCCCCCCCCCTTCTGGACACGCCCATGGGGTATATAAGAAAACGGAAAGTACATTAATCCGTCTCTTGTGTTGGAATGAAGCCAATGGTATATATGCACTACGTTTAGAACAAACAATTTAGTCATTCTGTGATGTAGGACTTTTTATATTTTTCATGACTCTGTAGCACTTTCAATATTTATAGATTTGCCCATAAATGTGACAATCTAGACTCTAGATCAAAGAACGTTCGAATATAAGATGTTAATGTTATGCATAATTTTCATGGATTATTTCGTAAATGTGACATGCAGGGGTCCATATTATGTAAGCTACCATCGAATAAGGTCCAAGTGGAGACTGACTCGTTCGAATGATACGTGGCCGGTTAGTGTACAATAGGCCTACACACATCCAGCAAGCCTAACTTTATTGGATTTATTGATGAAAATGTCTTTGCCTCAGGCATATGTTTTTCAAGCCAGTTACATTGCAATCGGCTATTTGATCTGAAATAACTGTATGCATACGCTTTCTTTTCTGACTTCTAATTATAGCAGACACATTCCTAATTAGTTCAAGACTATAATTTGTTTCATGTTTCTTGTGAACCTTCTGCGTCGTACCTCTCATTGGGCGTTAAGGGAGTATGGTACGACTGTACGTTTATTTTTCCTTATTGCCAATGTGCGATTCGATGAGTGAAAACTCTGTGGCCAAGGGTTCGCTGGCCATTGTGTTTAAGGTTTTATTTGTGTGTTGCCTTCCGGCATTTGCGTCCAATAGTACGGCGCGCCCGGCTTTAGCCCGGAGTCACACGAAGGGAAGGGCACAATTACGTGGTGCCTTGGCCACTTCGCCTGGCGATTGTATGTCCATCTTGCCAGCAGCAGTGAAATATAATTCTTTGATCTAACAGATATCATGAGTTGGTGTATAGGTCGTTACATAAAAAAATATACTTCGATAAAAGTCAACCACAACATTGCAAACAATAGCTGGCCACCTCACCATACCGTGGGTCTCCTAGCTGTGCTCATCATGTTTGGATAGACGGTAATCTGATGAGTAGCCCATGGGTAAGTTACCTTCTTCCTCGGGTTACCAAGCCGAGGTTTAAGTTTGAACTGTCCTGGCCTCCAGTGAGTGGTTTGGTATCGTTAATGCAACGTTATTACAACGTTAATACCAAGGGATTTCGTGCAGAAAGGTGGAGATCACCGTTTCGGCTAACGTCACGTCGACACCCGTCAATACATCACAATGTAAGATCCCGTCTTAATTACTGTGAATTACTTGGTCAGTTCGATATAAATTAGGGGTTATGCAGCGATTCGGCTTTTGGTGGCGACGAAATGTGAATGTAATATCAAGTCTCCTTCTGATACTGTTCTTGTGTTAATAGACATAATGCAGTGGCCGCAGCGAGCCATTCGTATCGTCAGGACAACACGAAGTGCCAAAATCAAGATACGTATCGTAATTTATATTTTAAGTAACACCTCACATGTATTGATATATTTGGTAATAAGCTTATATGAATACTGCTCTCACTGGCGGATCCAGCGGGGGGGGGGGCGGCTGCGGCTATAGCCCCCCCCCCCCCCTCCCACACCACCTGGTCAAGCCTCAGGAGCCCCCCCCCCACCGACAGGTTTAGCCCCCTAGAATAAAGAAGCCCACGAGCAGCAACCTGATGCTAAATAAGGGCCGTGCCCACCCCACCTCCCCGCTTCCGCCGACATTGCCCTGTAATCTCGAAATTCAAGCCACCCCCTAAAATCTGGATCCGCCCCTGGCTCATATGGAAGACACCTGGGTTGCACTTAATAAAGTCAAATGGTTATGCAAAACAGTAGTGCTCCATACGAGTATTAAAACTTTCTATCCTAAATGAACTGCTGCTTTTTATGTAGATATCTAAGCAGTTATAGCTCAAGGCATCAGAAACACTCCCTCAGCGAATGTCTACGGTCGGCCATGTTGGTAGCCATGCCAAATAACCACAAGATGCGCTTGTTGATGCAGCTGCTCATCAGATAGAGGCCAACAACAAATCCCGACAATTTCAGGAATTATACATACTATATGCCTATTTTCAATTTATAAATTATTGTACTCTTTGTACGAAATGTGCATCAAACTTATATATCTATACATATATATATATATATATATATACATATAGACAAAAACTTCTGACGGAAAGTTGAACGTTATATGCAGGTTACTACTTCACGGGTATGTGTTTAATGGTATGCTATCATTATGGGATGATAAGCAGCCTCTAGACAATTAATATCGCGACCAAACATATTGTTCTAGTCTTACGCAGTGGGTAATTTGCCAATGCGGCAAGAATTGTAAAATTCTTTCGTGATCACATTCGTCTGATTAAGTTTAGATTTAGGTTTAACAGCGTCCCGTTAGTGCACGAGCACGGATCCAGAGAGAGACACTGGTGGCACGTGCCCCCCGCGCTACTCCTGGGACAGTAACGAGCGCAACCTGGCGTCCGAAGAGTACGTGCCTCTCGGGGTGACGAGGGACGCTCAATCCATGTCTGTGCTTCATATGAAACAATGACTTCAGGACAGTCGGAAATGTTTACAAACCGTTTTGCCATGTTGACTTATTTATGTAGCTCAATTAGGATACTCGAGAAGAAGCGAGACAAGGAAAGCCTTCGGAACAAAACCAGAAATGAAGGCAATCATCCGACTAACCAGGTTCCGGGAGTCCAAGACGCCAGAGGCAAAACGGCGGGGTGAGCGACTCAACGAGCGCATTATGACGAGAAAAAAATACTTTCAAAAGTGGTCTGCACTCGGGACATAAACTCTTCAAAAAAAGTCCTGCATAAAAAGTTTAGCCATATCTTATGCATTCATGGAAATTTTTTGGAAAAAATGCATGCAATGTATCAGGTTAAAGGTGCGTTATTCACCTTTTGAATGACACCAATAGTGTGAATTTCTGTCGAATGTGTATTCAACCAGGAAATGTTGAAGGAGACTGGGGTGCTTCGTGAAAAGTGCCGAATGTATCTGTGGAGCAGTTTTGGTTCATTGGAAATGGTTATCATGCATATGAAACACAAAGCATAAAGTCTGAAAGAAGAAGACAATACAAACGTTTTCTGACTGAATTTGAATTCTTTCGCGTTTACTCGCGTTTAGATGTTTACTCTTCTGATCCCTCTATAGTTAACGCCGCAGTCTTACGTATAAAAAATATGGTACTGGTTTGAAGTAATTTACAGGAAACTCAATGTCGACATAGGAATGTTAACTGTATATACAATGTAATGTAATATGGGGCCAGAAGCCTTACATTACGGAAATAATTTGTTATATTGTATTGTGTATTATTAGTGCTGTGGCAATTCTTTCGTACATATTTCGCTTGAGCGAAGATTTAAGTTTCATCCTTCTAAAAATAAATACTATATAAATTAGGCCGATAAAGAGAAATTCATTTTCAAGATTTACACTAAGAACATATATCACTTAAATCTATTCACACTTCTCCCCTTTTTTATAATAGTACAAAGCAAATCAGCAGTCAATTCAGTAAATTATCCGGCAAACGATTTTGAAAAGTATTATGCAGGTGGAATTGCTGCATAAGTAGCTTTAATTTTACGAGAATATTTATTAATTAATCACAAAGAAATCTCTTTCAATAGTAATCTCCAAAACGACTAAAAGTTTATGAACATCAATGTAAAATTCATTATTGGAATGGGCCCATGAATTTCCATATACCCATGCACGCGATGAATAACACACAAAATATACATATCATTTCATAAAATTTCATATTGTTTATTTACAATATTTTGTGCTCATTTTCCACCAGATCCCACCAAACATAGAACATGTTTACATTTGAGGTTTATTTCCAACAGCGTGACGCCCTTCCGGTGACGAATACGTGGACAGAAAGAGGTTAAAACTGACCTCTGGCATAAATACTGACGCGTACCTGTGTCCTGTTATAAGTCCGAAAACGTACATTTGACATAAAAAGAATAAATGGTAAGACGTATATCGATATCTATGTGAAACAATATAATGTGACGGATAGGTCAGCGAGGGATGGGATGAGCGGCAATGAAGATGAAGGGATGGGGTCATGACTGCACCGCCTCTGTCTCAGCAACCCGATCGAGTCCGTCGGCGTACTGAAACTGGTCCGAGTGTTGGTAATCGCACATGTCGAGAGCCACCTCGCAGCTCTCCTTGACGACCCGCTCCTCGTCCTTGAGGTATTGCTGCAGCACGGCCATGCACTGCGGGGTGGCGATGGCCCCCAGGGCCTCGGCACACTCGTGGCGCACCATGCCGTTCTCGGCCTCATCACGCAGGTTGTGGACGAGCTGCTCCACGCCGGCCGGGTGCTGCATCTGACCCAGCACGTAGGCCACCTCGTGCCGGAAGAGGGCGCTGCGGCACCGCAGGCCTGCAAGCGGGGTTCAAAGGTCATCATCACCACTTAAACAAACTTGACAGTACACTTTACGCTCCATCATAAAAATATTTAACTCATTGAATGGTTATTTTCGATTGAATGGACAATGACGATATTTATGCTGCAGATTAATTGAATAGTTTAGAATCACTTCCACACATTTTTGTGCTGAAACTATACTTTCATTATTTGAATGGAATAATGACAATGCTGAGGATCTCCCATGTTACCAGTATGTAATGCATAAAAATGATCAGTCATTATTTACATGTATTGCATTTCTGATAGAGATGAAATGAGAATGTTCAAAAGCACAATTATATCATATTATAATCATGCTGTAATACAGCTTTCATATGAACACCAATTACTTGCTAAATTTTGCTTTCTGTTTACACAGAACTCCAAATAATGTTCATTATTAAGAATATTGTCAAACCTGCAGCCAATGCCTCCACAGACTCTGTAGTCCCAATGTTTCTCAGGGCAAACATTGCTCTGTATCTCTTAAAGAGGGGCAGATCTTCGTCCAGTAGCTGCTGCTTCAGTGTTGCCACATCCTTCTCCTGACAGGCTGGTGCCGGGTCCACAGATGTGTAGGACCCATCTGGCAGGGCTTCATCCTCCTTAGCACTGCTTGCAAGCCATTGGATCCGCTCCACTGCCAGCTGACAGGTCTCTGCCACCTACACACCAAACAAGATTCAACCAACTGAGTTTACATATTTAAATACAAATACAAATCAAAGCAGTATCAAGAAATTATAATGCATTCTACTATAGGATACTTGTTAAATGACATTAACTTATTTATAATCACATATGTCAAAAACTTACCTCTATAACTGGATCTGAAGAATATTTCTGAAGAATGTCTAATACTTCTTTAGATCCAATGGCGCCCAATGCTTCACCTAAAGTGTCATTGAGTCATCAAGGAAAGAAGTTACAGTAAAAGTTAATGCTTACAGATGACAGCTCTCTATATCCACTTATATTCTTATATTTAACTTATGCTAAATAAACAACTGCCAATATAATTAAGTATGTATTTTTATGCTGTCATTAACTTACTACTTCAGCATTTTGCAAGGGTTAACTATGATATATATTAATTATATCAATGACAGTCTATTACATTTATATATATATCAATGTAGCTGTCACATATCAAGGAATCCGTCTTGGGTGGTACAATGAACTTTTTTTTTTGGGCAAATATATAATTACTAGTAACTGCACAATTATAGACATTGGTATACTCTCTGCAGTACCCATCACTTCCACAACCCACCCCACTACTCCCATCCCTGGGCTCGCGTTAGCATTCGCCAATAGCCATTTGGCGAGAAAATTCGGGATTTGGCGATAAGAACTTCCTGGACACTCGCCAAAATGGCGAATATAAAATTTCAAATACAAACACATTTTTATTCATGTTTTTTTCAACAAATGGAACCAGACAATCCTCGAAGAAATATTTGGCTAATTTTGGCTAATGTTTTTCCACTGAATTAGCCAAATTGGCTAATGAAAAAAATACCCTAGCGCGAGCCCAGCATCCTTTTTTGGACTGTATATATTTATTGTTATATTGGCGTTAGTTGGTTAGTGGCATTACTAGCCCTGAAGAACCCAGGCCTCGCTACCGCTCGGCCAGGGTCCTGAAGTGCAGCCTGCAAATCCTCAGCGATTTGAAACCCCTCCACTGTAATGGGACTAGTGTCACTTTGTGGGTGAATACTACGTCCAATCCTTATTATATTTGAATTCTACATACCTTAAACTATCTATTTACGCACAGTTTGTTTCTTTGAAAAACTGTTGATGTCCACAATACCGGCGATATTCCACATTTCATTCGTAAAATGCACGCAGCCATTCAAAGTGACAAGCGATAACTTTGTCAACAGATGGCGCTACAGGGCGGAAGCGGCAAATTCCCCGGTTTTACCGGTTTACCTCATACAATTTTGCTAGGCGTTCGCGCTCAATCCAAGACGTGGTCATGCATCTCCACAATAAAAAAAAGAGTGTCTTCTGGATGTGGAAATCGCGACATAATGATGACACTAAGATTGAATGAAGCCTTGCATTATACTGTGCAATCTTGTGTCTTCGTTATATCGCCATTTCCACATCCATAAGACACCCATTTTATTTTCTTGTAGATATGCGCGAAAACGTCTTTGGATCGAGCACGAGCGCCCAGTAAAATTGTATGAGGTAAACTGGTAAAACCGGGGAATTTGCCGCTTCAGCCCTGTAGCGCCATCTGTTGACAAAGTTGTCGCTTGTCACTTCGAATGGCTGCGTGCATGTTACAAATGAAATGCGGAATATCGCCGGTATTGTGGGCATCAACAGTTCTTCAAACAAACAAACTATATGTAAATAGATAGTTTAAGGTATGTAGAATTCAAATATAATAAGGATTGGACGTGGTATTCACCTACAAAGTGATACTAGTCCCATTACAGTGGAGGGGTTTCAAATCGCTGAGGATTTGCAGGCTGCACTTCAGGACCCTGGCCGAGCGGTAGCGAGGCCTGGGTTCTTCAGGGCTATGGCATTACTAGCCATGAATCCATGGCTATGGTTGAAGAATTCAGCCCACACAGCCTAGGGTACAGGGCTAGTGGTGTTACTGTCATTTACCTGCTTCATGTCTGACCATGGCTTCCTGCTGTACATTTTGAAGAACCTGAATCAAGAAAGGCACTGCCAGCTGGTTTTGCATCTGCCCCAAGCAATAGGCGCACTCATGCTTGAGCAGAGCGGAGGGGTCACTGAAGCATTGAGCAATGCTCTCCACCGCCTCGAAGCCACCCAAGTTGCGCAAGGTAAACAATGCGCGGAACCGCTCAGCCAAGGGCCGTTTGGCGTCGTTTAGAATGTCTCCAACAGCCTTGATCGGCTTCGTCGAGACTTGTGTATCCGACATAGTCACAGCAGTCTCAGTCAGATAGTATGAGGACCAGAAAGGTTATTTAAAGCGACTTACGGCGTTTATATCAATCAAAACATACACATGTCGATTCAACCGGAAGCGCAGACATGACAGGTACGAAAGAGACTTGAGCCACGTCGTACCAGTGCCACTGCGACTAATTCGTACGTGTAGAAGGAGCGGGGCGCTCAGAATAGCACCTGTGGTGGCTATTCCACAAAAAACATCAACAATAGTTCTAACGGAAGTTATATCGATGTTACATTATTTCTAAAAGTTGTTTTTGGTTAAAGGGGGAGGCGGTGGGTGGGGTGGGGGGGGGGGGCAAGGGGTATTTCTCTTTCTCTGAACTGGGCTTTTCATTTCAGCGTGAACTGGGAATCATGAAAATATTTTTTCGTAAACTGGGAATGAGGTATTCGCAATTTTATGTCATGTAATCATGTGCCCATCCTCCCTTCATATGTCATGTATGCGGGGAGTTCTCCTTTCATTTCATTGTGACCTAAGAAAAAAGAAACTTATTCTACCCCGGCCCCAACTGCGGCTTTTGCGCTGTTCATTGGCGGATCTATCAGACAATCATTCAGTGAGAGTCAGTAGCGATTGGGGATTGGGGGGAGGGGGTGGGGGCAGTTTGGAAAAATTGGAAGAAATGTGGTGCCCAGTACAAAAAGGCGGGTGGGCGTCGATTCAGCTGACGTACCGTTAACATTGAAAAAGAGCATCCTAGCACAAAAAGGGAGAAAGGGCGCAGCCAAGACCTCCTATAATTAAGACCCCCGCTCAGATATCTTTTATGTGAAGAACGGCAATAACATATCACCGGCCCTGTGGCCCCCAACTATCTACCAAGGGAGGGGGGGGGGGGGAGGGGGGGTATCATGTCGACACACATGCAGGAGCGGATCTAGGAATTTGAGAGAGAGGGGTTGCGACCGGGGATAGCTTTCTGCTCTCTGGAAATTCATAATTGCTACAGGGGGCAAGCATGTCCTTTTTTTAAAGAACTTTTCTGAAAACAAAAAGGCATCGACTAAGAAAACATGCAAGTGCCATTTAGAGCCCCATTCACTCCCGATCAATGTTCAATGTCTGTGGCCGCGGGGTGGGGGGGGGGGGGTGTAAAAGTTACTTTTTTTTCACGACCGGGGTTCGGGGCGGGGGGGGGGGGCGGGTCTACACCTCAGATGGCCTTGATTTTGCGCGGAAAACGGCTTTCTTCCTTAAAAAGCGCCGTTGAAAAAGGGGTGGGTTTGAACATTATGTCACTTTGCGATGTATTACGTCGGCAAGTCACTAACCATCCCCTCCTAGATCCGCTCTTGACCCTCTACTCAACTGTCTTACGACAGTACCATCTTGTTTTCTGCCTAAAAAATTCAAAAAATCTCTGGGATTCGAGTGCCCATTCCAAATCATCTCCATATCGCCACGCCCCGGTCTGCAGGTCGTCCAAGTGCAAAACAGCCTTGTTTCGGGTACGAAGTGACTACGGACGTCGTCCAGGCGGGTGCCAGTATTCACAACGTCAGTGACTGGGTGACTGGGTACCAGTCGACGTTATGTGGAGGACCGAGTTTGCAGACAGTGCTCAGCGAATATCAGTGAATTGAGGCCTAGATCTTGTTTCTAATGTTGTTTTCCGTTAAACATTAACGTCTGTCTTTGGTGAGTGTGACGCATGTTAAAGCGACGTAGGAGAATAATAACTGGTGTTGCGGGATGAACCTAATAAATACAGCCACAAACCTGGGAATGGGAGGAGGGGGTAGCTGCCTTTACGGCTTTAGCTTTAGGTGTGGGACTGTCGCAGACTAATCCGCTCGGGGTTCGATCAACCCCAACTACACCCCCCCCCCTCCCCTCTCCCCCATGGCGGGGGGGGGTGGTGAGTGTCACTCTGGTATTATGCATCTCGGCTATTCTGCATGGCATTAAGAGGTGAAGGAGCTTGCTACATAACCTGACCTGGCAGCGAGTCACTAGTCCTGTGAGTTTACGCCTATTTTGACCACGAGATGTTTTGACCGCCAGTGGGGTTGGGGGGTAAAGTTTGTGTTGGCTATGGTATGGGTTTGGTGGTCAATATTTAAGGGGGTGGAGTCATGCCCAGGTGAAGAGGGATTGAAATAGCTGGTTGTTATCATTAATCAGCTGAAACATGGCAGCTGGGACAAGCCACGGGAGAGGGTGTCACTGGGTGGCAGCGTCAGCCACATCAGCTGAGCAACATCAGCTCCAGAGGCGGGAATACAGGGTTAGACATACCAGGGTCTGATGAGCTGGCTACCTGCCTGGAGTAGCAAGACAGGGTCCCATTCCCCGAACTACATATGAGGCCTAAATCCCCTGTCCCTTCACACTGCCACACTCGATTCATCCAGCAGTCAAATAGGACCGCGGTCAAAGTGGGTATACACCGTCTTGTGCATTGGCACATGTGGTCTAGTGTGACATTTTCTACGAAAACCTATCCTTTGAATTAGGCGACTTGGGGCTAAGGTTCGGCCACATATGCAGGCACTATGATCAGTTGATATGATGATGTTGAAGTGTCAAAGGGAAGGCGTTATATCAACTGATTTGAGCAACTGTGGATTAGACCTTGTGCTATGCAGAAGGCCATTATCTTAAGGATTGAGGGGTTGGTAGATGAGAGGGGCATTTGTATGGTACTAGGCCGGGTTAATCATGTTAATGTAGCCTCAAGAGACAGTCTCTATAAGATAGGGCTAACCATATATAATGTCATTCTGTCACCATGGAAGTAGAGTTGCAGTAAATTAACATGTTTAAAAATATATAATATATATGTATAGCTGTAAATAGACCTATCCCTTCCTTTCTCCTTTTTGTTTAAAGGAAGGGATGGGCAAGCGCACAGCTACAACGCAGTGGCATATGACCCCCTTTTCACATCCCAGGCCTTTCAATGTTTATATAACATGCTGTGTGTAATGCATCACTAATTGGCTACCATTACAGTATTTTATGGCCTTATAATCATGTAATCATAATCATAAAAGTACCCACTCTTGCTGCACTGTTGTATAAACTATAAATGTAATCTCTTCTATTACCATTTATGATATATTGATGTAGCTAGGCCAGCAAGCCCAGTGGCATGAGCGACAGGCTTCGTATAATATTGTCTTATACGGTTGTGCATTTTATTCCTGTTGGGAGTTATTTTGTAATATTTTTTTTGCATTTACTGATGGCAGCCCCTTATTTTGTCCTCTCCATGGATGTCACTTTTGTAGAAAAACCCTCTGTCATAATCAGTAATGCAAAAGTTTTACTTTACCAAATTATGGCAAGTTTTCCTGTCATAAATATTTTCCTCATGGCTTGAATCTAAATAAGTAATATTAAACAAGGCATGGTGTAAAGGCTTTTCTTGCCAGAATGATATGAGAAGGTATGGCTTCTTGTGTACTACATCGTCAAAAATTGTATTACTGCCATATTTTGCCCTATAACTTGAAGTTCTTAAAGAGCTGGCACTTACAATATTAATACAATACATAGAATAGATTTTGAAACTCACATGATATAGGTGGAAAATTGCTGTATAAGCAGCTTTAACTTAATTCACAATATGATTAACTACTGTTTGGGCATCATATTTCCCAAATCCGTCATCATATATATATGGGAGAGCTCTGCCTCTACTCAATGTTGCTGACATCTTATTTGTGACCAGACTATAAATACATTAATTTAACTTTATAATTGGGAGTTTATTGTGAAATCCTGAAGCACTCTCTGAGATATTTATGTGATCAAGGTTGTGAATATATACATATATGGGCCAATGTTAAGGAAATTGCACAGAGTTGATGGCAGTCAGACTAATTCATTTTGGTTTTATTCAGTTGTGATATATTTTTAATTTAAAAAAAAGATGAATTGTGGCCACTTTTATGTATTTATGAAGGCTAAATTGGGCTAAGAAATCCCCAAGGACAATCAGATAAAACCTGTTAAAATAATATCAAGATTGTCTAAATTGTTTGTGAAACATATTGTCCTATGGCTTGTCATAAATAATAATTATGTGTGCATGTATCTTCTATATTTTATTTTCATCACAATAATCTTCTGTTTTTACCAACAGATTCTACACTGCTTCAACCGGACGACCCCCTGCTCATCCACCCAGCAGTCCTGTGTTTTGATCAATCACCTCCAGTGGAGAGCCAGGCCATGTGACAACCACCCACACCCGGGCCCCCAGTACGCGTGCACCGGCCGAGTACGCGTGCACCGGCCCAGTACACGTGCACCAGCGGCAAGATGATCGCCGCCTGGCTCTTCGACCGGACGGGCACTCCGCTGGAGGTTATGCAAGCCGAGTGGAAGGTGCTGGACCAAGAGCGCCTCGTCCTCCTCTTCATCAACTACATGTTCTTTTCCATCATCGTCATCACCTTCATCCTCTTCCTGATGTGCCTGCAGCAGACTGCGTCCGTGACGCTGGACACGCACACCGTCATGACCATCCTGGCCGTCTGCTTCATCATGATCAACATCGTCGTGGCCGACTACCTCGTCCACACCATGAACATCAACAAGGACGTCAAGATGCTCTTCTGGTGAAGCGCTGGGCGGCCGCGGCTTCATGCTATACTATAAAACTTAGACAGTTACCCACTGCTGATACACGTAGACGCTCAAACATATTTGGGAGAGAGGAACCCAGATCACCCCCATGGTCGTCTTATCCACCTAGAAAAGCCGACTTTTTTTGTAATATTCCATGCGCGTGGAATTTCCCGCGTGCTGTTGTTTTAATCAATTGCTAGGTGGGTTTTACGTCTGCACATACACACCTACAATATAATGGAGGAACCCGACATGGTGCCGGCGGGGGAGTCGCCCCGCCCGCCCCTCACCCTCACCGTAGACCCCAACTACTTGGACGTCGGTGGGGGAGGGGGAGGAGGAGGAGGGGAGGCCGGGGTCCTCTCCCCGCAGACTCCCAGCAGCATGTTCACCAACTCGGTGGTGGCTCGCAGCAAGGGCTGCGTCGTCATGGCAATCCTGCTGTGTTACTGGGACAACATCCTGGGCCCGCGGATACGCCACCTGTGGCAGACTGAGGTGGACGAGTCCAAGTCCATGGGGCGCGTGACCAGCGAAATGCTGCATTACGTGGCCACTCACACGCTCAACGGCGAGATTTGCCGAGACCCCAACGACGTTCACGTGGACAGCAAGTTCTACGTGTTGCGGGACCGCAGCGTGGCGGTCACGGCGTTCATATTCGGGGCGCTAGGGAAGGGGGACTTCGGGGTCCACTCGCTGTCTGTCATAGTTAACCACAAAGACTTGCCCGTCTATCTCAACTGGCAGCCGTTGACGCTCTCCTGGATGGCTAGAGGCGTGCCCACCCTCAGGATTATGCTGGAGAAGGTGTGTACCCGCTCGTCGCTTGGGCAATGGCTTCACTTTAATACAGCCACATTATCTTAATCACAGGCCATATGATCGTGTGTATGGATCCGCGATAAAAAAAGCTAATATTTATAATCTTTGACATGGCACGATATAGCCTTACAGACTGCCACCATGCCCCAATTACATCAAAATACTACTTCAGTGGGATATTTATAGGCAGGATATTAGGGTACCATGGCCTTTTACATTTAAATATTGTATTTATGTAATTTTACATAATGAACTGTGATGACCTGTTTGACATGAATATGACCTGTAGGTGTGTAAGGGAACTTAAGGCTGTGAGGTGGTATTATCTAAGTCTGTATAAATGACTTGTTTCAGACGCAAGATAGTGAGGCGTTGGGGAGGTTTTCTTCCTATCTGTCTGATTATGTATCGATGCTGAAGTCCCTACGAGAACTTGGGTTACCACACAACATTCCAGTGAGTATCAAAGCTAAATTCTTTTTTTTATTGCAATGAAATAAAAAAAAAACACAAACAACAACTTTGCAATAGTCCAAAGAGCGGCAGCCCATTGAACACGTTAGTCGGATATTTAATGTCGACAATATACAAAATTTGTCACATCCTTTAACCCATTCGTAACTAGGTACCAGTGGTGGAGTGCACCAACCGGTCGCAGATTTACGCCGGCGTAACTACGTCGGACGTAGTGAGGAATGTTAGGCCGTGTGCACCAAGCCGACGTTGGTCTGGCGTAGTTACGTCCGACGTACATCCATGAATTAGCAAGCATAGAAACAATCAACGTCCAACAGTGATCCTTCGCATACTTGAATTTACATTTATAAGAGCTGTGAGCTGTAGCGGTGCGACCAACTTGCGACTAACGCCCGACTTACGTCAACTTGGTGCACACCGCGTAAAATTCCTCGCGCGGATTTACGCCGGCGTAAGCTCGACGTCCGCTTGCGACCAACTTGCGCCCAGTTGGTGCACTCCACCACAGATGACCATTTGCACCTATAGAAACTAAAAGTGAAAAATCGCCTTTCTGCTTGCAATTTGTGTCTTAATATTGTTCATCCACCTTAGCTTGTAGACACTGCTTTCCACCCGGAACACGGTTTTGACCCTCGAATCGTGCACGATGCCATTCTCTCCCACCTCATGACCTGTGGCAGCACTGTCGTCTACGGCAGGTCACCGGCCAGAATAAACCTGGTGGGTAATGCTGTAGTTACAAGTCTTTCATCCATGTCTCATAATAAGTATGTCCTAGTTATCCGGGGTGGCTTATTGAACGGGAACGCTGGCTTTGGCAACTTATGCCCGTGGAATGGCTACTCAGCACGTAGGTCTTTGGGCCTCACATCCTGGGTGCAGTGCGAAATACATGGTTCTGGGAGTACACGTCTTGAGTAATATCCATCTATTAAATGATTGTCTATTTGCGTATGATTATCTGTGTTTATTGGAATATATTATAATATTGATAACTTTGATTAAATTGGAAGGTTGATGTTTATTGGGTATTGACTATATTATATTTCCATAATTTAAGTTTGAAAACCTTATTTAATAATTGCTATCACCCCTGAAATATAAGTATGATGTTTGTTTCAGATGATTTCCACGCTGGCCATGTTCCTGAGACCCCAGGAGAGAGCCTGCTGCCGCTACGTGAGCCAGAACAGTCTGTACACATACCACCACGACATTTTCATCCAGGGACTGCTCCTGGTGCGTTACCCCGTTGTGGCTGAGGCAATCATTGGCTTACCTGTGCATAACACATACTAAAGTTACATATCCGGTGAATCTTAATCCGTTGTCGGACAAATGTCCCGTGGGTCCTTCATTGCGTAAACGAATTACGGTTAGACGAACGCTGGTCAAGTCAGTGGGAAACAAGTAAATCACACGTGATGCTTTGATGGGCCCACGAGGTTTGCCTGAAAACTATATACCCCCACCCCCCCACACCCCCACACACACACAACCACCCCCATCCCATGAGACTAGCAGGTGATGAAGCAACGTCCGTGGTTGCCTACATTACATAACGTGGGTCTACACCGGCCACTAATAGACATGTTGTGTGGATGTATTCGTTGGTTGATACTATACGTCATGTGGTCCTGATGTCTTCGCATGATAAGTATCTAAGGATGGTCGTCCCGATGTGGATAATACTAGTCACAAGCCGGCCTCCGACTCTTTCCTCATACTCTGCTCACAAGGTGTTTCTTTAAAGAACGCGGAGGAAGATATCAGCCAAGCTCTCAAGGACATCTACCACAGCCGCTACCCGACGACCTTGGTTGACCTTGAGACGCAGCAAGTCAAGCTGTCTTCCTTGCCCCACGAGCACAGTCCTCTCCGTCACTGGACGCGCAGGGAGGAGCTGGACAAACTGTGGCGCGGTCACGGGACGGACTCGTATCCCACAAGGTGAGTCTTCCAGGTTCTTTCTTCTTCTGTATGTGTAATTATTAATCTGATACAGTTGGTCGCAACACATGTAGTCACAGTTTCGAACATAAATCCTGATATTGGTATCAGTTATATAATGCATAATTATCTTGCAGCCGTTTTTTATTAATGTTGGGTTCGATGTCATATATATAGGACTTACTCCGATTCATTAATTAGTACAAGGAAGCAGGTAATCGTTTCCACTTAACTGAAATGATTCTCATTGCGTTTGTTTCTTCGGAGGGCTTTGGTTCCGAAGTATAGCTTTTACAATGATACTGTACTGTTATAATGGTACTGTACTGTTACAATGATACTGTACTTTTACAATGATACTGTACTTTTACAATGATACTGTACTTTTACAATGATACTGTACTTTTACAATGATACTGTGCTTTTACAATGATACTGTACTTTTACAATGATACTGTGCTTTTACAATGATACTGTACTTTTACAATGATACTGTACTTTGACAATGATACTGTGCTTTTACAATGATACTGTACTTTTACAATGATACTGTGCTTTTACAATGATACTGTACTTTTACAATGATACTGTACTTTTCCAGAGACATGTTTCACACCTTCGAAGACCCGGATACCATTGTAACAGATTTCCTGGGGGAGGTAAAACCACAATAAATATTACATATATGCACTCATATGCACTCAGTGTGGTAAGTGTGGTAGTATAAGTATGATATGATGTAAATACATACAAGGTAGTGTCAGTACAACATCAGAATATTGCACATAAGGACAGCCTGGCACATTCGAGAGAATTATCGTAATTGCTTGCACCAAATTAAAAGCAACGCTTATAAACTATTTAATGATTAATTACCGACATATTGACACATTGACATGTAACTATATATATCGGACTTTAGATTTATGAAAGGGACTTGATATGAAAGTGAGCGTGTTTCTTGCCCTAGATGACGCACCTGCCGCTGTCGGGCGGTCATCGCGAGGCCTTCATCAACCAGTTCATGCAGCTGCTCGACAAGAAGGCTTTGGCGCTCATCAAACATCTCGAGGCATTGACGTGAGTACAACACCAATCAAACATCTCGAGGCATTGACGTGAGTACAACGCCAATCAAACATCTCGAGGCATTGACGTGAGTACAACGCCAATCAAACATCTCGAGGCATTGACGTGAGTACAACACCAATCAAACATCTCGAGGCATTGACGTGAGTACAACGCCAATCAAACTTCTCGAGGCATTGACGTTAGTACAACACCAATCAAACATCTCGAGTCATTGACGTGAGTACAACACCAATCAAACATCTCGAGGCATTGACGTGAGTACAACACCAATCAACATCTCGAGGCATTGACGTGAGTACAACACCAATCAAACTTCTCGAGGCATTGACGTTAGTACAACACCAATCAAACATCTCGAGTCATTGACGTGAGTACAACACCAATCAAACATCTCGAGGCATTGACGTGAGTACAACACCAATCAAACATCTCGAGGCATTGACGTGAGTACAACACCAATCAAACTTCTCGAGGCATTGACGTTAGTACAACACCAATCAAACATCTCGAGTCATTGACGTGAGTACAACACCAATCAAACATCTCGAGTCATTGACGTGAGCACAACACCAATCAAACATCTCGAGGCATTGACGTGAGTACAACACCAATCAAACATCTCGAGGCATTGACGTGAGTACAACACCAATCAAACATCTCGAGGCATTGACGTGAGTACAACACCAATCAACATCTCGAGGCATTGACGTGAGTACAACACCAATCAAACTTCTCGAGGCATTGACGTTAGTACAACACCAATCAAACATCTCGAGTCATTGACGTGAGTACAACACCAATCAAACATCTCGAGGCATTGACGTGAGTACAACACCAATCAAACATCTCGAGGCATTGACGTGAGTACAACACCAATCAAACTTCTCGAGGCATTGACGTTAGTACAACACCAATCAAACATCTCGAGTCATTGACGTGAGTACAACACCAATCAAACATCTCGAGGCATTGACGTGAGTACAACACCAATCAAACATCTCGAGGCATTGACGTGAGTACAACACCAATCAAACATCTCGAGGCATTGACGTGAGTACAACACCAATCAAACATCTCGAGTCATTGACGTGAGTACAACACCAATCAAACATCTCGAGTCATTGACGTGAGTACAACACCAATCAAACATCTCGAGGCATTGACGTGAGTACAACACCAATCAACATCTCGAGGCATTGACGTGAGTACAACACCAATCAAACATCTCGAGGCATTGACGTTAGTACAACACCAATCAACATCTCGAGTCATTGACGTGAGTACAACACCAATCAAACATCTCGAGGCATTGACGTGAGTACAACACCAATCAAACATCTCGAGGCATTGACGTTAGTACAACACCAATCAACATCTCGAGTCATTGACGTGAGTACAACACCAATCAAACATCTCGAGGCATTGACGTGAGTACAACACCAATCAAACATCTCGAGGCATTGACGTGAGTACAACACCAATCAAACAATAAGTACTTGTCAAACATCAAAAGTATTAAGCTAAATACTGTGTTGAAAATTACATTCTCCGCGTAAGTAACTGTTAACGTCTACTGTACTTTCCTTTTGATTGTGTGTTACTGTTCACGTCGATCTTTTGTGTGAATTAAACTAAAAAACCTTAATTCTTGCACTTATGGAAGGGAGTACGTATAAAGACGCTGGGAGACAGTAGCTATTTCACATACGACAACTTGTTGGTTTTATTACAGGGCAAACGGTAAGAATGTGGTGTCTGACTGCTCCAAACGGCTGCGTCATGACCTCTCGCTCAGCGTCCCTGGGGACTTCTACGTCGTCCTGACCTCCGCCGAGAAGCTTAAGCCGGGCGTCTACAGTGTCGTCTGCAACGACCCCAAAGTCAAACTAGACGACCCCGCGTCCTATGCGCTCTTTAATAAGTAGCCTGCGGGTTGGAGAGGAGTGAATCTGATGAGTGTTTGGCGTCGTTTTTACTGACAACGGTGCTGGCAAAGACCGCGCGTCGCGTTGTGAACGTACGGTATAAACTGTAGGTGGAAGTGTGTGAATGGATTCATCATTTGGAACGGGAGGGTGATGGTTGTTTAATCTGGGCAACAACCCTTGTCGATAATAATGAAGAAAATAAGCCATGCTATTTAGTGATTAGTTTGTATGTGTATTAAATGACGAATGTTGAGACACGACGAGTGATACTGCGTCGTGACAGCACTAGAAAGTTGCATATTGCCATTAAAGCCAGTACCAAACCTGCTGGACTCCTGCACTAATTCATAGCTTAGTGTGATTGTCCTAAATATCGACCTAAAATCAAAGACAGACGACTAATATCGAACTTTTCCTTGGCCGTATGGTTTGTGTTTCGTCTCTAGGCACTGCCACCGATGCATGTAACAGGGTATCTGATTGGTTAGGTGATGGGCACTATGATGTCCGTGTTTTCATATGATATCCTATGTGTGGACAGTTCAGCATTTTTTTTTTTACCAACTCGACTTTTCGTTACCATACTTCAGCCATTTTTTTGGTCCTTGTTTTTTGGAATGTACCTGTATTATTACTTCACTAACGACAAACAGTGGCATTCAGTGAGTGTACAAGTGTGATTTCTGACAGTTATATATGAATGGGAAAATGTATTGACGAATCGCTGGCCGTCCCACCTTATTTATCCACCGTATTTATTTAATTACGAATATTATTAATAATTTTGCGGGTAATTGTTACGCAGTCGATTTTGTAATGTTGAAAAAAAAAATCACCCCTCATATATTACGGGCCTGTAACTCGTCCCTACTCTCCAAGGTTCTCGGTACCTTCTTGTATGCGCCTTACTTTTTCGCTTGCTTTTTTACGCGTTGTTATGAGGTGTCCAGATGAAATGCATGGCACCTAACTGAAACAGGAAGATCAGATAACATGACTTCAATGGACTATCGTAGTCAAAGCGATTTTTGTCATAGCTTGATCGCTTTAGGGACCTGGGTATCTTATTGCGTTGTGTCTGGTCCAATTCTTAAGATACTTGATTCTGATCGTTCGATCTCGCTGAAATGATGGGTTTCTGTGATAGTACCTAAATATTGATAAATGATTATGAAAATATACTGTATTTCTCAAATATCTTTCCTAACGTTTTGCTTTTGGGCACATGTAGCCTTTTTTGTGGGCCCTTTTTGTGGGAGGTTCGTTACAGTCTTGATATTGCTATGTATTCTTGTTGACTGTTTGTATCGTCTATTTACATTTTTGATAATTATAGTTTTGATCAACATAGTACGTTTTTAATTTTCACACACACACCATCATTTGTAATTTAGGAGATGTTCTCTAATGCACCCGATATTTTGTCTAATTATGTTTTGATTGACTTTAACATAAAAACTTTCACTAACTTCCACGTATGAAACAAACAATATGTTTAATGTATCGACATATATAACAATGAAAGATACGGAACGATATTGATGTTTACAAAAGTGACGATTTTAATTGATGAAGATGGTATAAGTTGCATGTGCTTTTATTGGTAGTCAACGTAAAAAGTAACACGTAATCTATATTTGTTTACAACTGACAACAAAATCTTCACCTACAAAAATGTAAATGTTTTGATCAAGTTGCTTGATAATGCAGAATTTTGGCAGTCGATGGCGTTTCCTGTTCTTCTCTTAAATGGTTATAACCAGTGGTTCTAACCACCCAATTAGTTTACCAATATAGGTGTTGTAACTGCCGTGTATTTGTTTACAATTAATTTAAGTTACTTTCAGATGATTCGGATTTGTAAGTAGCTGTGCTTTTCTGTCACTGGGACAGAACCCGTTCAGTGTGGCGACTGAAATGTATCTAATTAACATAGCATGTGTGTACGGACTGCTTATACCATTCTGTGAGACACCATAACAAAAGTCCCGTAACAGTGAATGCTCGGGAACTGGAAAGAAGCGTATTTGCAATGATGAATCTCTGTTAATTGTGCTGTGGATGTAATTTTGTCACGATATGACTTACCATGTGTCACGTGTCACCGATGTACATTTGAGTAGATGCATTGGAGAACAGAGACGCCGGTAGGGGGCATTACCCATTGTAAAACAGAGACGCCGGTAGGGGGCATTACCCATTGTAAAACAGAGACGCCGGTAGGGGGCGGTACCAAATGTAAAACAGAGACGACAGTCGCCCAAATGCAAGTGGCGTTAATAAAGATTTCATTTCCACCGTGACATCGGTTGCGTCAGTTTGTTGTCTTGTTGTGAACTGTCTGACCTAACTGTCTGTCTGAACTAACTGTCTGACCTCACGCACGATATTTTGTAACAAGATAATACAACATGATTGTATAAACTCTAATCTATCTATAAGTTTATTGCATCGTGGCATTTGAAGTGCTCCCCCTCCCCCATCTCCTCCGCCCCCACCCCCACCCCACGCTTTCTCCACCACGGCCGTCTGTAGGGAAGCCCAGTCTTCAGCTATCCGCCCTTTGTCTTTGTTCATGTATCTTTGACGGAAATCATTTATGCGTGTGTATGGTTTGGGGATATTTGTCGCAGTTTCTTTCATTTCGGACAGTGTCCGACCGGGTACATCCGATCATAACGTCCTAATGTAGAGCATAGAACTATTGTGACCTTTCTATGCGCGTGGGTTTGAAGATGAGAATACCCAGCGCTGAATGCGACCCAGTACAACAGCGGCGGGATCAATGAATCGGTGATTTGTGTGCGGGGCCGGTAGGGGGAGTCGTCTACGCATGCATTTATACATTCTTCGGTACGCTTATCTTGTAATTAATAACCTGATATTTTTGGTATGAATGAGAATTGAATACTATCTCCCAGCGACTTAATACTTAATTCACCCTAAAAGGGGCCAGCTAACCAGTGATTTCTGCGCGGGCGGGCGGGGGGGAGGCATTCGCCAAGAGTTTTTCAATGGGTTAAAGATGCTTGACTCAAGGGGAACATGTAGTGGACGAAGGGTGGGGGGCAGCATCATGGGTAAGATCCACATTAGTAAATACGTGCATTTCAAGCCCATCAGGAAAAACTGTTGAAGAGGTCCGGTCTGTATGCCATTGCCGATCCGCAAGGCGAATTGGTTCCTACGCGGTCTAGCCATGAAGTAAGCTTACAAAAACGCGCGAATAGAGCCAAGATCCAGACAACAAGTGCATGAAAGACAGATCTGCCTTTTAAGAGGAGGGCGTTAACTTTTTTTTCTTTCTCTTTTAAGACTTCTTTTAAGTTTTTAAAAGTTTAAGCCTCTTGTGCTCACACTAATCGATTACCGCCTCATATGTGTCTACGTGACAGCCAGCTGAGCAAGTTGTGGATGTAACCGAAAAGAAGAAGCAGTAAAGCAAAACCAACGCATTATTGTGACGAAAGACAACTACATAAAGTTCTTATATAACGGGTTAAACCTCCTGCTACGAAGATAACACGGCAAAGATGCCTCGGCGAGAGCAAGCTATTACAGGCATGGTTGAAAGCCAGTGCGGACTCTTTACGAGGCGGAGTAATACACTTGAGACGTGGTAGTGATGCGGTGGGATGAATGGAGTGTGCCGTACCGGTTCAGTCGACATGCACGCGGTCTGCGGCGGGTGGTGGTAGCAAGCAGGCAGGGAGTCCGCTCGCACACAGTGCCTTCACTGACTGGCCCGGGCTAGAGACCCTCCGACGACGGTACACGTCTGAAAAACACTGTTTTTTTGTTCGCCGTTCCATTTCTCTTATGATATGTTCCCTCGGATATCCTTCGCGCCAGCATGAGTGGATAGGCTGGCTGTATATATATCTGCCGGTTGTGTCGTGGGGCGGGCGCTGGAGTTTAGGCGCGGTGTTAGGCATTCTCCGCTTTGTGAGCCCTCGGATGTTGGTTATTATACCGTCTGCTGGATGTTGTTTGTCTGCTGTTAGCGAGCAACACGAGGATGGAGCTGACCACTTGTGACCAGGTGGTGGTGGTGGTGGTGGAGGAGACCCCACCGGCAACGCGCGCGCTGAGGGACAGGGACCACCCCCGGGCCGCCCCGCCGCCCAGGGGCCACCGCCCTCACCAGCGGGGGGTGGCAGAGTGCCCCTGGACTCGCCCCGCCGCCCGCACCAGATCCTACACCCCGACCCTGCTGGCCGTGCTGATAACTTCAGGGGTGCTTCTGCTGGGTTCGTGCCCCGTTCAAGGCCAGAGGGGGGACACGGCCGGAGTGGGGGAGGAGGGTGGCGTGGGGAGGCAGGAGGGCGAGCCCGTGGTTTGCCCCCCGCGGTGTTTGTGCTTTCGGACAACAGTGCGGTGTATGTTTCTACACTTGGATACGATTCCTCAGGTGCCCGAAGCGACCACGATCCTGTAAGTACACCATGTGCCGTGAACCGCCCAGGTGATATACATCGCTGCTATGTCTGTAACTATCTATATTTGATTAAGAGCTTTGCTCCCGGTTGGGGCGGAGACGGTGGGGTGTTGGTGGTGCTGTGTGGGGAGGGGGTGGGGGAGGATCTGTTCGGGAGGGAGTGGGATGACGGATATCTAGGCTGTAGCGGTCGGTACGGAATGGCCGCAGGGGGAGTGCGGTGGCGGCAGATTCTCGGGTGGTAGGTGCACCTGGCGGGGGTGGAGGGGTAGGGGGGTGGGGGGGGGGGTGAGGCGGGAAGTGATGATGTAATTTCCCGATTGGACCTCTAAGGTAAAATGTTATTAGCACTGTTTTTTAACCTCTATTCGATAAAGCAAATATGAGTAAACGAATTGACCATCCCCAGCGGCGGATCCAGAGGGTGGGGGCGGGGGCGGCACGGGGCTTTCTGCGAAGAAGGGGGCACAGGGGGCAAAGTCACAAAACAATGCTTTATGCGCAACCTCCCACAAGCGCCCCCCCCCCACCCCCCGGGACGCATGATCCGCGCCTGTATAGTACCTCACCAGAAACCCACCTGGCAAAGGTGTTTGACCCGATCCGCGCCTGGTTAGTACTTTTTTTTTTTTTTTTACTCTCCGTAAATTCCTAGATCCGCTACTGATCTCCTAGTCTCCTATGGCAACCAAATAGGAGCGAACACCTCTTCGGGAAGCGGGTGGGAGGGCGAAGTCGGACCATGCCACTGTACGAGACTGCTGCGCCCAATGCTTGATGTAGCTACGATCAAAATGCAGTCTATCGCATTAATTAAAGTTGTCTCCAAACGCTTTAGTTGGCAGTTAATTGGTCAGCTATTTTGCAACTGTTGGATAATTGACTGCGTTGAAAACGGTGATGATTCCGCTTGTGCACTTTATTTCCGACTGTTCTAACTTCAACTGGCAGGGAGGGGCATGTGTCTAGTGTTCGACGACGGAAGGTGACGTCGAAGAGGTATGCCGTGAGGATATCACTGAATTGACTGTATTGGGTTTCAGAGTCGTTACACTGGCTGTACCCGCACCCGCCTTTGCTAATTAATAAACGATTTTATTAATCAAACCTGCTTCTTGACATTACATTTATGATTCACAAATCGATGCTCCATTCTCCAGTTCTGTCCACTCGAAATGAACACGTTGGGGCGGTTTAAGGGGAAATAATCAACCCATCATTTCGGTGATGACTCATTCTTGTCGCTATAGCTGGAGATGAGCGGGTGATTTAGGTGATGACTCCCAGCATTCTTGTCGGTACAGCTGGAGATGAGCGGGTGATTTAGGTGATGACTCCCAACATTCTTGTCGCTATAGCTGGAGATGAGCGGGGGATTTAGGTGATGACTCCCAACATTCTTGTCGCTATAGCTGGAGATGAGCGTTGGATTTAGGTGATGACTCCCAACATTCTTGTCGCTATAGTTGGAGATGACCGGGTGATTTAGGTGATGACTCCCAGCATTCTTGTCGCTATAGCTGGAGATGAGCGGGTGATTTAGGTGATGACTCCCAACATTCTTGTCGCTATAGCTGGAGATGAGCGGGTGATTTAGGTGATGACTCCCAACATTCATGTCGCTATAGCTGGAGATGAGCGGGTAATTTAGGTGATGACTCCCAACATTCTTGTCGCTATAGCCGGAGATTAGCGGGTGATTTAAGTGATGACTCCCAACGTTCTTGTCGCTATAGTTGGAGATGAGCGGGTGATTTAGGTGATGACTCCCAACATTCTTGTCGCTATAGCTGGAGATGAGCGGGTGACTTAGGTGATGACTCCCAACATTCTTGTCGCTATAGCTGGAGATGAGCGGGTGATTTAGGTGATGACTCCCAACATTCTTGTCGCTATAGCTGGAGATGAGCGGGTGATTTAGGTGACGACTCCCAACATTCTTGTCGCTATAGTTGGAGATGACCGGGTGATTTAGGTGATGACTCCCAACATTCTTGTCGCTATAGCTGGAGATGAGCGGGTGATTTAGGTGATGACTCCCAACATTCTTGTCCATATAGCTGGAGATGAGCGGGTGATTTAGGTGATGAATCCCAACATTCTTGTCGCTATGGCTGGAGATGAGCGGGTGATTTAGGTGATGACTCCCAACATTCTTGTCGCTATAGTTGGAGATGAGCGGGTGATTTAGGTGATGACTCCCAACATTCTTTTCGCTATAGCTGGAGATGAGCGGGTGATTTAGGTGATGACTCCCAACATTCTTGTCGCTATAGCTGGAGATGAGCGGGTGATTTAGGTGATGACTCCCAACATTCTTTTCCCTATAGCTGGAGATGAGCGGGTCATCTAGGTGATGACTCCCAACATTCTTGTCGCTATAGCTGGAGATGAGCGGGTGATTTAGGGGATGACTCCCAACATTCTTGTCGCTATAGTTGGAGATAAGCGAGTGATTTAGGTGATGACTCCCAACATTCTTGTCGCTATAGCTGGAGATGAGCGGGTAATTTAGGTGATGACTCCCAGCATTCTTGTCGGTACAGCTGGAGATGAGCGGGTGATTTAGGTGATGACTCCCAACATTCTTTTCGCTATAGCTTGAGATGAGCGGGTGATTTAGGTGATGACTCCCAACATTCTTGTCGCTATAGCTGGAGATGAGCGGGTGATTTAGGTGATGACTCCTAACATTCGTGTCCCCATAGCTGGAGATGAGCTGGTGATTTAGGTGATGACTCCCAACATTCTTGTCGCTATAGCTGGAGATGAGCGGGTGATTTATGTGATGACTCCCAACATTCTTGTCGCTATAGCTGGCGATTAGCGGGTGATTTAGGTGACGACTCCCAACATTCTTGTCGCTATAGTTGGAGATGAGCGGGTGATTTAGGTGATGACTCCCAACATTCTTGTCGCTATAGCTGGAGATGAGCGGGTGATTTAGGTGATGACTCCCAGCATTCTTGTCGGTACAGCTGGAGATGAGCGGGTGATTTAGGTGATGACTCCCAACATTCTTGTCGCTATAGCTGGAGATGAGCGGGTGATTTAGGTGATGACTCCCAACATCCTTGTCGCTATAGCTGGAGATGAGCGGGTGATTTAGGTGATGACTCCCAACATTCTTGTCCCTATCGCTGGAGATGAGCGGGTGATTTAGGTGATGACTCCCAACATTCTTGTCCCTATAGCTGGAGATGGGCGGGTGATTTAGGTGATGACTCTCAACATTCTTGTCCCTATAGCTGGAGATGAGCGGGTGATTTAGGTGATGACTCCCAACATTCTTGTCGCTATAGCTGGAGATGAGCGGGTGATGTAGGTGATGACTCCCAACATTCTTGTCGGTACAGCTGGAGATGAGCGGGTGATTTAGGTGATGACTCCCAACATTCTTGTCGCTATAGCTGGAGATGAGCGGGTGATTTAAGTGATGACTCCCAACGTTCTTGTCGCTATAGTTGGAGATGAGCGGGTGATTTAGGTGATGACTCCCAACATTCTTGTCGCTATAGCTGGAGATGAGCGGGTGACTTAGGTGATGACTCCCAACATTCTTGTCGCTATAGCTGGAGATGAGCGGGTGACTTAGGTGATGACTCCCAACATTCTTGTCGCTATAGCTGGAGATGAGCGGGTGATTTAGGTGACGACTCCCAACATTCTTGTCGCTATAGTTGGAGATGACCGGGTGATTTAGGTGATGACTCCCAACATTCTTGTCGCTATAGCTGGAGATGAGCGGGTGATTTAGGTGATGACTCCCAACATTCTTGTCCATATAGCTGGAGATGAGCGGGTGATTTAGGTGATGAATCCCAACATTCTTGTCGCTATAGCTGGAGATGAGCGGGTGATTTAGGTGATGACTCCCAACATTCTTGTCGCTATAGTTGGAGATGAGCGGGTGATTTAGGTGATGACTCCCAACATTCTTGTCGCTATAGCTGGAGATGAGCGGGTGATTTAGGTGATGACTCCCAACATTCTTGTCCCTATAGCTGGAGATGAGCGGGTGATCTAGGTGATGACTCCCAACATTCTTGTCGCTATAGCTGGAGATGAGCGGGTGATTTAGGGGATGACTCCCAACATTCTTGTCGCTATAGTTGGAGATGAGCGAGTGATTTAGGTGATGACTCCCAACATTCTTGTCGCTATAGCTGGAGATGAGCGGGTAATTTAGGTGATGACTCCCAGCATTCTTGTCGGTACAGCTGGAGATGAGCGGGTGATTTAGGTGATGACTTCCAACATTCTTTTCGCTATAGCTGGAGATGAGCGGGTGATTTAGGTGATGACTCCCAACATTCTTGTCGCTATAGCTGGAGATGAGCGGGTGATTTAGGTGATGACTCCTAACATTCGTGTCCCCATAGCTGGAGATGAGCTGGTGATTTAGGTGATGACTCCCAACATTCTTGTCGCTATAGCTGGAGATGAGCGGGTGATTTAGGTGATGACTCCCAACATTCTTGTCGCTATAGCTGGCGATTAGCGGGTGATTTAGGTGACGACTCCCAACATTCTTGTCGCTAAAGTTGGAGATGAGCGGGTGATTTAGGTGATGACTCCCAACATTCATGTCGCTATAGCTGGAGATGTGCGGGTGATTTAGGTGATGACTCCCAACATTCTTGTCGCTATAGCTGGAGATGAGCGGGTGCTGTAGGTGATGACTCCCAACATTCTTGTCGCTATAGTTGGAGATGGGCGGGTGATTTAGGTGATGACTCCCAACATTCTTGTCGCTATAGCTGGAGATGAGCGGGTGATTTAGGTGATGACTCCCAACATTCTTGTCGCTATAGCTGGAGATGAGCGGGTGATTTAGGTGATGACTCCCAGCATTCTTGTCGGTACAGCTGGAGATGAGCGGGTGATTTAGGTGATGACTCCCAACATTCTTGTCGCTATAGCTGGAGATGAGCGGGTGATTTAGGTGATGACTCCCAACATCCTTGTCGCTATAGCTGGAGATGAGCGGGTGATTTAGGTGATGACTCCCAACATTCTTGTCGCTATAGCTGGAGATGAGCGGATGATTTAGGTGATGACTCCCAACATTCTTGTCGCTATAGCTGGAGATGAGCGGATGATTTAGGTGATGACTCCCAACATTCATGTCGCAATAGCTGGAGATGAGCGGATGATTTAGGTGATGACTCCCAACATTCTTGTCGCTATAGCTGGAGATGAGCGGATGATTTAGGTGATGACTCCCAACATTCTTGTCGCTATAGCTGGAGATGAGCGGATGATTTAGGTGATGACTCTCCTATTGTCGTCTTCACAAATGACTGCTCTAAACTGACTAATTGAGGTGTAATGACTGGAACACCCGGAATGCAAACAAAGGTGACACCCCCAACCCCTCACCACAAACATACAAACATACACGCTCCGTATTTCAGCGCGGTGGTCGATGTGATTTCAATAAACCACACCACTGCCTTGTCAGTTCTGTTTCTGTATCTGGGTGTGCCACCCGCAGGTCAACCTTATCTGACTGATCGCCTGATATCTCATGGCTGGCAGGCCTGCTGTACCTATCTATTGAACAGCCACACTGTCATGACAGCCCGACCCACTCTGTGTGTGTATATCTGTGGTATATGCATATAGCGACAGGTTGTCAGAGCGAGAGGGGCAGAGAGAAAGAGAGAGAGAGAGGATGCGACGTCTATCTATCGGGTACAGCCAATGTGCTTGTCTGTCTCAATCTCTCTCTGGCTTAGTATTCCTTATAAGGCCTCCCCCCGCCCCCACCCCACCCCCTCCCTCCCGATTCACCCTTGTGGTGTGGGTTGGGTGGAGGGGGGGGCGAGGGCAGCCTGTACCTACATGTACCTTTGCGCTGCGCTCCCGCTTCCTTGTGTTTACCTTCGTCACGGGATGGCCTGGACCGGCCTTGGCTTTCATCGTCGACTATTACAAGGCAGACCCGCGTGGGTGACGACAACACGTGTATATTTGTGGTCAAACTTTCAGCCGGTCGACTTTTATGTGCACCGGCCTCGGCTGGGAGCCGGGGGCTAGGGCCACGGGGCTGCGGCTGGAGCCACGGGGCTGGGGCTGGGGCTGGGGCCACGGGGCGGCGGCTGGGGACACGGGGCGGCGGCTGGGGCCACGGGGCTGGGGCCACGGGGCTGAGGCTACGGGGCTGGGGCTGGGGCCACGGGGCTGGGGCTGGAGCCACGGGGCTGGGGCCACGGGGCTGGGGCTGGGGCCACGGGGCTGGGGCCACGGGGCGGCGGCTGGGGGCTGGGGCCACAGGGCTGGGGCCACGGGGCTAGGGCCACGGAGCTGGGGCTGGGGCCCGGGGGCTGGGGCCACGGGGCTGGGACCGCGGGGTTGGGGCCCGGGGGCTGGGACCACGGGGTTGGGGCCACGGGGCTGGGGCCACAGGGCTGGGGCCACAGGGCTGGGGCCACGGGGTTGGGGCCCGGGGGCTGGGACCACGGGGCTGGGACCACGGGGCTGGAACCACGGGGCTGGGGCCACGAGGCTGGGGCCACGGGGCTGGGACCACGGGGCTGGGACAACGGGGCTGGGACCACGGGGCTGGGACCACGAGGCTGGGCCCCGGGGGCTGGGGCCACGGGGCTGGGGCCACGGGGCTTGGGGCCACGGGGCTGGGGCCACGAGGCTGGGGCCACGGGGCTGGGACCACGAGGGCTGGGGCCACGGGGCTGGGGCCACGGGGCTGGGACCACGAGGGCTGGGGCCACGGGGCTGGGTGGCCAAACTTCGAGCTACTCTCGGAGGAGCCAATGTAATCATTGTTGTCTATATCTTCAGTACGACTTCAGTACTTCTTCTCGAGGTCATTTGTAGCCCTTTGTTTACCCTGGAAGAAGAACTTAGCCATCCGGGGCGGCTACACCCACTCCGGCTTCCGGGGTGGCTATATCCACTCCGGCGTGCGGGGTGGCTATATCCACTCCAGGGTCCGGGGCGGCTACACCCACTCCAGCGTCCGGGGCGGCTGCACCCACTCCGGCGTCCGGGGCGGCTACACCCACTCCGGCGTCCGGGACGGCTACACCCACTCCGGCGTCCGGGGCGGCTACACCCACTCCGGCGTCCGGGGCGGCAACACCCGATCCGGCGTCCGGGGCGGCTACACCCACTCCGGCGTCCGGGGCGGCTAAACCCACTCCGGCGTCTGGGGCGGCTACACCCACTCCGGCGTCCGGGGCGGCTACACCCACTCCAGCGTCCGGGGCGGCTACACCCACTCCGGATGGTTTTGCTGTTGAAAAAAAACAGACAAAACAATCTCTGTTGACGTCTGTCCCGATCTCAAGTGCAAAAAACTGATTCAGACCCACATATTCCCCCTAGTATGCCGGGTCCTTGTCCTGTTTGTACTGAGCCCCTCCCCTCCAGTGTATTGAGCTCCCCCCCCACCCATCCTCCCAACCCCTGTCCCCCAGACTCCACCCCCCCCATCCCCTAGGGCGCCCAGCCTCCGCCATCCCCACCTCCATGTTCCCAGCCTCCCACACACCCACCCCCATGTCCCTAGCCTCTACCAACTCCACCCCCATCCCCCATGTCGCCCAGCCTCCACCGCCCCCACACCCCGTGTCCCCAGACCCCCCCGGTCCCTCCTCGTTCTGACAGGTCGCCGTCTGCTCTTCTGTTCGTCTTCTGATGTCATCAAGTCACGTGATTTATACATGAACGATAATAAACTTCAAAGTCAAAATGAAAATATTTTTTATACGTGTGGCATTGAAAATTCTCCACTGAGTTGATGATTCCTCCTCGATGTCTGTCCATGTCTGGCTTTTGTGAAAAGAGAGGGGATTCAACCCCATGCCACTGACCCCCCCCCCCCCCCGCCTCCTCCACCCCCTCTCTCCCCGTTTGACCTCTGTCACTGCCTCTCTCAATAACGCCCACTTATAATAAGCATGTTGCATGTTACATCAAGGGCTATCTGCACGCCTTGCCACTTTATCTCACCCCCGCACCCAACCCCAACCCTCCCAAATACACCTCTGGTGTAACTTTTTGCGTAGAGGTTCAGGACTAGTTAATTACGTATGTATATCTGTTTAGTTGCCTTCGCCCCCCCCCCCCTCCGCCCGTCCCTGCCACCCCTTCAAAGGGGTCGGGTGTCAGGTAAATTGATTGTATGCGCGGCGCGGTGTCAACTGGATTCCCTGTTATTAGTGTCAAGCGTCGAGGCTTTCCTATTTACTGTTCGTGGGCGCTGTAAAAAGGTCAAACGGTTTGCGTTTGTGAGCTCACTTTATGTAACCCTCACCCTTTTGAAAGGAATAACATTAGTCATGATTTTTATATTTTGTCCGCGCCTGGGAATGTTAAAATATATCAACTTTGCTATAAGCTTGGCCCAATTAGCTTTGATGGATATGCATGCAGTGTCTCCCCCCGCCCCCCCCCCCCCCCCCCCCAAACCCCCCCCGCACCTCTCCACCCCATGTCTATGTCATCACTGCGGGGCAAAGGAGCCATACATAGTTGAGTGGTGTGTGATAATCTTATGTTAATAAATGACGAAAAGCGACCCATGCAGACAGGTTTTGGGGCGTGTTTCCGGGTCCGAGCGACCTCTCTAAACTGCCTTTTAGCAGCCTCTAAATGTTCAGTACCACTGGTTTCGTCAGTCGGTGTTTGACCTTGGGTAGGGGATACTGGCTGTATGACCTTGGAGTGGTCATCGGGCCTGGACGCTACATGTTTAACGCTGACCTCTTTACCACCTGTATCCTGCCAGCCATTTCCCACCCAACCCCATTCCTGCCAGCCCCCGCACACAGACCCACCCACCCTTCCTGCCAGCCGCCGCACACCGACCCACCCACCCTTCCCGCCAGCCCCAGCACACCGACCCGCCCACCCTTCCTGCCAGCCTCCTCACACCCACCCAACCACCAGCCGGCTTTCCAGGGCGGAAGCGAAAATCTACGTGTATCTTCCCAAAACTTTGCAAGCCAGCTTGTCTGCGTAGTGCCTGCGGCTGGGACTAAACCCACATGGCCCGTTAGCGCCTTGGAAGACTGTTAGTGCCCCCAAGGGCCATGCAGTCTGGCCGACGATAGATCGAGGTGTCAATGATACGAGTGACCGGATTCTACTCTTCCCAGGCATGTCTAGACGTATTTTTCTATTTCCTAGCAGACACTGTGCAGATACCTTGTTCTGTTCCCATACAGTGTCTAGCCACATGGTCCTATTCCCAAATAGTGTATAGACATGTTTTTCTATTCCCAATCAGTCACTAAGTAGACACCTTGTTCTGTTTCCATAGCCGCTTGTACTATTCCCAGACCCTGTATAGGCACGCTCTTCAATTCCCAATCAGTCACTGTGTAGACACCTTGTTCTGTTCCCATCGAAGTGTCTAGCCGCATTGTCCTATTCCCGAACAGTGTATAGACACATTTTTTATTCCCAATCAGACATTGTGTAGACACCTTGTTATGTTCCCATCTGAGTGTCTAGCCGCATTGTCCTATTCCCAAACAGTGTATAGACACGTTTTTTATTCCCAATCAGACACTGTGCAGACACCTTGTTCTGTTACCATAGAGTTTCTAACCGCATTGTCCTCTTCCCAAACAGTGCATAGACACGTTTTTCTATTCCCAATCAGTCACTATGTAGACCCCTTGCTCTGTTTCCATAGCCGCCTTGGCCTATTCCCATACACTGTATAGACACGCTCTTCTATTCCCAATCAGTCACTGTGTAGACACCTTGTTCTGTTCCCATCGAAGTGTCTAGCCGCATTGTCCTATTCCCAAACAGTGTATAGACACGTTTTTTATTCCCAATCAGACACTGTGCAGACACCTTGTTCTGTTACCATAGAGTTTCTAACCGCATTGTCCTCTTCCCAAACAGTGCATAGACACGTTTTTCTATTCCCAATCAGTCACTATGTAGACCCCTTGCTCTGTTTCCATAGCCGCCTTGGCCTATTCCCATACACTGTATAGACACGCTCTTCTATTCCCAATCAGTCACTGTGTAGACACCTTGTTCTGTTCCCATCGAAGTGTCTAGCCGCATTGTCCTATTCCCAAACAGTGTATAGACACGTTTTTTTATTCCCAATCAGACATTGTGTAGACACCTTGTTCTGTTTCCATAGTGTCTAACCGCCTTGTCCTATTCCCAAACAGTGAGTAGACACGTTATTCTATTCCCAATCAGTCACTGTGTAGACACCTTGTTCTGTTTCCATATAGTGTCTAGCCGCATTGTCCTTTCCCAAACAGTGAGTAGACACGTTTTTCTATTCCCAATCAGTCACTGTGTAGACACCTTGTTCTGTTTCCATATAGTGTCTAGCCGCATTGTCCTATTCCTAAACAGTGTATAGACACGTTTTTCTATTCCCAATCGGACATTGTGTAGACACCTTGTTCTGTTCCCATCTGAGTGTCTAGCCGCATTGTCCTATTCCCAAACAGTGTATAGACACGTTTTTTATTCCAAATCAGACACTGTGCAGACACCTTGTTCTGTTTCCATATATATAGTGTCTAGCTACCTTTTCTTAATTCCCTAACACTGTATAGACACGCTCTTCTATTCCCAATGAGTCACTGTGTAGACACCTTGTTCTGTTCCCATGGAGTGTCTAACCGTCTTGTTTCTTCTGTTCTTCTGATCTACAGTTTAGACCTTCGGCTCCCAGGCAGATCATTTTGAGATGCCTTCTTTCTCTTTTTGTTCCCAAACAGTCAGATACGAACACTCCTCCCATTTGTCTCCTCCACTCCTTTGTCTGTCGGTTCGGGAAGTGTATTCCCAACATTGCTGCGTATGGGAGTCGCCTTTGTCTGCTCTAAGGTCAAAGCAGCTATACAAGGACTGCCGACACCCTTGTTCTATTTCTACCCCAATGATTGGGGACACGTACTTCCGTCTTTTCTCAAGTTGTCTATTTTGGCTGACTTTCCTCTTTTTTTTCTGGCACACAGCATACAGTAACAGGGTGGGACCGATCAATGGGTGAAATATAGCAAAACCCAGCTCAGCGCCAGTTCATCTATCTACGCTGACAATACACAGTCAATATTTACACCTTGTTTAGAATGGTGAAGTTGTAACGGCTTCTTTTCTGGCGGTCGTTTTTTACCCATGCCTGTGGGTGGAGGTGTATATAGCGCCCTGGTGCCCGGATGGGCGGAGGTGGAGGCACATGTTGTTGATAAACATAGCTCGGAGGAAGACCCGTGAACAAGAAACCAATTCTTAAGATTCTTACGGATATAGGCGGGTATTTTATACACTTGAGGGGCCCACAACGGTGTGAACAAGTTTCAGCGATGTCACGATCATGGTTACAAAGATTCGACGATGAATCTACAGATGCCATGGGGGTCTATATATGTTTAAACTTCATCATTCGAACCAAACACACTATCTAACAACCTGCTCGAAATGTTACGTTCGAAACAAACCTGTACACATCTACAATTTTCTGCGACACGAAGTTGTTTTCGAAACTAGAGCTGGAGTTTTTATCTCATTGAAACAGAAGGCGGTGCCAAAAATAATATGAGGCCCATCAGAAAAAAACGGTGGGTCTAAATATAAGATGGAGTTCAGTTAAAGAGCGTTGACAAAAAAACACGTCCTCTCTGGAAAAAAGGGGGGGTGGGAGGATTCTCCCCACTATGATGGATACACACTGGTTGGAGATTGCGCCTTGGAGCCTCATCACTGCTAATGTGGAAGAGGAACCGAGCTGCAGCTCATTCGCTAGATGGCGCTGCGATTGTTCTCGCGTTCCCGCGTCCGATGGCGGAAGAAAGATGAATAGCGGACCTTTCTGCTAACTCCATCCAGCTCTACCCCGTTCGCCACAATCTGCATAGATCTGATGCCATGTGACAGGCCAATTCCCATAAGCACAATGGTGGCGAGATGATTCACGATAAAGAATGTTTAAACTGTCCCGAGTTCCGACCGAGATGTTGTTGATACCTCACACTTGTGCAGATCTGCGCATGCGCCGTCAAAGTGTTTCACACCCACGTGTCATGATAGATGTGTCGGACCTATTCAGTAGCAGACGTCCCTGGGGGGGAGGGGGGGGGGGGGCTTTTTTTTGAGCCATGTTAATGACATTCAAGCGAAAAACTTGACTGAGACACGTTATTGATGGATGCAATAATACAAATCAACGTACCGGGGATGGCTTTTGTTATTGTTATTTAAAGAGGAAGGGAGAAGACGTACATATATGTGCCAGGGTAATATAAGTATGCTGGCAATTTTCATCCACCTGTCCCGCCTTAACAGAAATGTGCTTACCAACGAGTAGTCAGGTTCACGGGCCCCCAGTAAAGCGACTGTCTTCCTATAGTAATGGAAATCACCCGACCGAGTCCGTTTTCTTTGTGCTATGTATTGTCTGTTCATTGTATGTAGTCAACTCCGTCGAATAAATCATCATGGATCTGGTTATAGAACCTATAACAGAAAGGGGACTCATCTCGCATCTCTGTATTGTGCCACCGCTATCCATTATACCTGCCTTTGTTTCACTACAAGTATCACTATCCCTAGTCTAAACATTCGGAAAGAACATGACGGTTGTTGTGCCTTGTTTTTGGCGGGAAAGCTTCACAAAAGTTTGTCCCTCCGGAACGTGGAGTAACGTTATTTATAAACATGGATGCTAAGTCGTTAATTGAAACCATTGATGGGGTAGGGGTCAAGGGTGGGTGCGGGGGGGGGGGGAGGGGGTCGTGTTCCCAGATCATGAAGAATAAATTCCTTTAATCCCAAGGATCGATAAATTAAAAGGAGAACTCCCCGCATAAAAAGGAGGGGCGGATGTATGCATGATATGAATGGCGATATCCCAATTCACGGTTATTTAATATTAAATCAAATATTTATTGATCACCTATGATGGAGGGACGGCTAATACCCCATTCCCATTTCGCTAAAAAAACTATTTTCCTCATTCCCAGGTCACGGTGAAATGCAAAGCTCATTCCCGGGGAACAGAAATACCTCCCCCCCCCACCCCCCCACCCCCGTCCCCCGCCATCCATTGTCACAGATCATCTCAAACAATGTGAACGTTAAATGCCTAGGCGGTGCAGGTATGTTACTGTCTGGGTCAGACCAGTTCGCGCCATGCTCACCTCTACATGTAGCTTACATCTCGCCGGCAGACGCTACGGCACGTGATTCCGTGGTATCTCAGTAACGAACGCTGTAAACCGTTCATTGCGTCCGACGCGCGCTATGCGTCCTTAACACGAGCAAGATGGGTCCAATTACAGGCGGCAAAATTACAGGTCTCCTTTGTCAAAAGGGCAGATTTCTCGGATAGCTATCTTACTATTCACATGCTGTAGTGTTCTGGTTTATGGCCTGCGTAGTTTTCTTCGCAGTTCTTCGTTATTTGCGAGTGCTACATGCTCCATATGTACAACGAGAGGTTGAGCAAGTTGCTTTCTATCATATTTGCTGACGTTTTGGAAGAATCAGGTCTCGGGTTTAAAGAATACTCTCGGGCGAATCTTGCTTATTTCCGCATAGCTTTATTCATGAGATTAGTTAAAGCATTTTATTTTTCATTAGACTGTTAGAATCCCAAATAAATTGAATGTGTTGAGAAGGCGTCTCGTACGAATAAAGTGAGCTGGATTGATGCTTTAATGAGCGATGCCTTAGGTTTATCGCTACCACAGTGCATGGGTAGTGTATATAATTGCCACTTATAATTTACCAGTACTTCTGAAACAATAAAAAAAAGTTACAACGGTTAAAACATTATAATGGATAAACAGCTTCTGTCCACCTATATTGACTCTGGAGCAACTTTTAGAAAGGGACTGCATATTACTATAAGTCGAAAAAAAATTCTGCATTGTTAAAAACACCGGCAACGTCTACATGCGATGTTCCAACCCGTGCACACAGTATTTTATCAGCGATGACATATAATATGCTATTATATCATAAGCAATTGACATATATATGTTTAAGTAGTATTAACGTGCCTTAAGGGAAAAATGTATGAATAATTGGAAGTGTTTAACACACTGGCGTCATACAAGTTGCACTCAGTTCTTTTTTTCTGATTCCAACCCTGTTGTTTTAAATATTTGTGTAATAGCTAATTACCACAGCCGGCTTCACGGATGACGAATACCCTGTACAGCTGTACATCAACTTATACTTGCGTGTATCACTGCCTTAAAAATAGATCTTCCCGAGCGAGGTTTCTATTTTCATTTCCACCTGACACCAACGTTTATACAGATATTTCCTGCAAAACATCTACAGAGAATGCTGAAATAAAAGTGTTTGGTTATAACCATTTAACAAGGCTGTAATATTGGCTTCAAAGGTAATGGTAAACATGGGCCTGGAAGCTATGTGTACTACGTCACATATGTGTGTGTACTCCACTAATTCTGTGCACTTATTTAGGGATGTTCGACAGGTTTCACGCAATGAAGTTTATTGACAAAAACTGAATATGCTTGCACTACTCAGGACATATATACGTTAGTACCGGTTTAGATACTGTCATGACCTCGGCCGTAAAAAGCGGATTGAATAACTGTAACTAAACATCATCAACACTGGATACTTGGTCAGACCAGTTACTTGGGTGAGACCTTGGTATGCAGACAAGCAGAGAGATACTCCCGGCATGGGTCCTTATTAAATCTATCCTGCGACGCTGACTGAGCGTCAAGCTATTTGTACCGTCTATGGGAACGACAAACGATACGCGTCGGAAATTGTGGCTGAAGGCATTTCAGTTTCACGATGAGTAACACTCACGAGTAACTGCTGATATGTATACCCTGGACTGTAAAAGCATGGAGGGTGGGTGGGGAACTCATACACACGCTGTTGTTGTGCAACCACATGCTTGATGAGTAGAACCACATGTCTTTCCTAGTCTTCACCACCAGATGGCGGAATTCATTGTGAAGGACGAAATAAAACATAGATTGCAGTGTTATTATGGATGAAGACGCCCCCAGGATGTAGTTCTTTCCGCAAAACTACCGATGGACACGGGGATTAAATTCCAGTCCCTCTCTATGTCATTTGTGGGGTGAGGGTAAGTCACAGAGGCGGATCTAGGAATTTGCCAAGGGGGGGTTGCTCTCTGAAACTTCCGACCGGGGGTGTGGAGTGTGCTCTCTGAAAAACTTGCGACCGGAGGGGGTGGGGAGGGGATGCTCGGAGAAGCCGACTCTACCAGTGAACAGGTTCCCAAAAGGGGGTGGGGTTGCTCTCCAAAAATTTGCGACCGGGGGAGGGCGCTCTCTGAAAAACTTGCGACCGGAGGGGGTGGGGAGGGGATGCTCGGAGAAGCCGACTCTACCAGTGTACAGGTTCCCAAAAGGGGGGGGGGTTGCTCTCCGAAAATTTGCGACCGGGGGGGGGGGGCGCTCTCTGAAAAACTTGCGACCGAGAGGGGGGAGATGCTCGGGGAAGCCGACTTTAACAGTGTATGTTCAGGTTCCCAAGGGTTCATGGTCTTCTGTCAGACACATGATCGATGTGCTGGCATCATGGTCTCCTGTCAGACACATGGTCTATTGCCAGACACTTGGTCGGCGCGTTGGCGTCATGGTCTCCTGTCAGACACATGGTCGGTGTGTTGGCATCATGGTCTCCATTCAGACACTTGGTCGGTATGTTGGCGTCATGCTCTACTGTCAGACACATGTTCGTCATGGTCTCTTGTCAGACACATGGTCGGTGTGTTGGCGTCATGGTCTCCTGCCAGACACATGGTCGGCGTGTTGGCGTCATGGTCTCCTGTCAGACACATGGTCGGTGTGTTGGCGTCATGGTATCCTGCCAGACACTTGGTCAGTGTGTTGGCGTCATGGTATCCTGCCAGACACTTGGTCAGTGTGTTGGCGTCCTGGTCTCCATTCAGACACATGGTCGGTGTGTTGGCGTCATGGTCTCCATTCAGACACATGGTCGGTATGTTGGCGTCCTGGTCTCCTGTCAGACACATGGTCGGTGTGTTGGCGTCATGGTCTCCTGTCAGACACATGGTCGGTGTGTTGGCGTCCTGGTCTCCTGTCAGACGCATGGTCGGTGCGTTGGCGTCATGGTCTTCAGCTTAACGCTTGTAACGAATGTTGAGTGATGATAAAAGTACAAAAAGTCACGAAAAAAGTAACTTTTTTGTTTTACCGTTTGAATAATAATAAAAGTTCGACTACTGCAGTTGTGATACCTGAACTAAAAAGACGCTTTCGCCTAATTATTATGGTTTCCGCTGCGTCGTATCTTTTTCTGTTCTTGAAACCGCCTGACGTGACTTTCACAAACTGGTTTTACAACATAACGCGAACAGTCACCAACAGAGGTCGCCTCCATCCTCTTGACATGCTACCCACCGGATGTCTCCACATAGCCTCTCACCCCTTGTGTCGCTGGTCGGGTATAACAGGCTTCTGAGCTACCGGTGATAAAAGTCACTGAAGCTAAACCCTCCCTGAATAGCTTGAAAGAAGGCGGTAACGTTGTCGATACTTGACAAATGTTTGACAAGCGCTTTGGCTGCTATTGGCGCAGACGGTCTGTTGGTATAGCCCCCAAAACGTGTCGCATGCTGTCGTGGCCTCTTTGTTGTGCGGCTACTGGCTTTAATGGGGGATGAAATGGTTGCGCCAAGACACTTTCTGTTGCATAAAAGGCTTTACTTTCGGTAAGCGAATAAGTCATTAACGGTGAAAGACACATTTCATTGACACTCAATGTTTTTTACAGGGGGTCTGGGGCACCGTTTTTTTTCTTTTTCTTCCCTCTTCCTTTTTGTTGTTGATGCTTTGGGAACCTGTGACAGAAGTTTGATTGCAGTTACTCTCGGTGGTGCGGCTCTTTCACATGACGAGTGCCATTATGAAGGGGAGGCGTGGGTATGCAGTGGGGGTGTTGTGTTTGCACAACCCTATTTATCACTGGTTATGACCTGCTTCTGGACTGTAGTGGCGCTCCCTTCAAGCCACTTAATAGGTTGGTCCCCCTACCTCTACCCTCTACCCCTACCCTCTACCCCATCCCACCCCCAGATCTCCTTCTTCACCCACATGAACTTGTTTTAAGTCAGATCTCAGGGTTCGAGGACCATTCTTCACTTTAATCGGTTTGTCTTGTCTGTTGCCCCTTACTGTGGTGGTATCATCTACAGTCTAGGAATATATTACGACATGCGATTTGTCTCACTGTACAGAATGTTCATATGTAATCGTTCATCAAGTACGGGGGTACCTCTAAGTGGACCGAATAACCTATTCCGTGAGGTATGTATGTGGAAATGTTTCCCTCATATACTGGTTTAAACAAAACGTGCTGCATACGTGATTCGTTCAGGCCTTGTCTTCATTGCCAGCGATCTCCCGGCAGAGGGCGTTCCGCTTACTGTATAGTCCCTCCGCCCCACGTCAAATTTAACCACAATCAGAATTACCCTTCATATGCAAAAATTTAACATGCATCGAATCGAAGATATATTCGCACTTTGGCATCAAATACACATCTCTTTTGAAAAGAAGCCATGTAACTTTAGAACTGTTTTCGAGTTCTATCAATGCGTGAAGCGCTTTGAACTTTGACCCGTGCTATTTTTGTTACGGCTAAATTTTGTTTCGCTTAACTCCTCCATGGCGATCATACGACAACGGAATGTCTATATTTTTCAAATTATGCACCGAAAATCTTTTGTTTCAACTTAAACAACTCTACAAAACCATTCATGCCCCCAGCACCGTTGAGGTCAGCCGTGAGGTTTGGCAGTTAGGTGGGGCAGGAATGAGGAACGAGCTCCCTCTGCTGGCCTCTCAGATTGCATTGCCAGTAGGGTATAACCAGATCACCAGCATTGGTCTTGGTTCCTGGCCCGCCAACCGCATATACACCACACAGGTTGAGTGCAACCCCCAGCAGTGATTCACCACCCTGGTGCCACCAGCTATTCCAGGACGTCTTGCCATGTCACCAGCCATAGCCATAGTAAATACAGCTCTCTCTCTCTTTCTCTCTTCATCGCTTTATATTTATGTTAACTTTGTTAACTCTACATTGAGCAACGATCTAATTCTCCGTTTTTACGTGGCCGGAGGAACCACCGTAAATCTTTATATCAGCCATCGTGAAAAAAATGAAGTTAGCTGAATTATTAGGCATGTCGTGAATCAATTAGCATTTCATGGTATTTGATTTAATTAGGGTTAAATAATATCCTAAATTGATTATCGGATAATAAGGATCTCGTGACCTCTTTAATTAATACTGTTCCCCGGATTGGTTGTCCAAGACACGTGGTGCGGCTCAAATCCGTTAGAGGGTGCTCGACGGGTTTGGTGTGTTAAACGGCAGCAGGTTCGTCAGCGATGCCTCACCACCTGGACAGGATGACCTGCTGCCGGGGTCTGGGGTGTGGGTGAGAGGCCTCAGGTGAAAGGATTAGCGGATTAGCAGCCGTTAAACCGCATGTACAAGAAGAAGGAGGGAAAGAGGACGGATGAGGGAAGGTTTGGGACCGGACGTGGAGGGAGGTGTGGGTGGTGCGGGGGTCTGTGTGGGGCGGACGGTGTGGGTGCGACCCCCCCCCCATTGCTGATAGCACCCAGTCGGTTCCCGTCATCGCTCCACCCCCGGGCGCATTCACCTGGGACGTCAGACTGCTGGGGGGTGGGGGGGGGGTACAGGAGTGGGGGTGGGCCGGGTTAGCGGAGTATGGTGGGGGTCGGACTGAGAGGGGAGGGCGGGGGGGGGGGGGGCGGGGCACCAGAGCGTGTGAAGGCGGAAGCCGGTGCCTTGGAATGCTAGTAACATGCTGGGAGGTGGTCGCTTAAATCCGGGTCGTCTCGGTCGGCACGCGTTTGGCGGGGGGTAGGGGTGGGGGACCCAGGAGCACGTGCCGCCCAGCCTGTGTGCCTCAGTAACAACTCCCCCGCGTCTGAAGGGATAACCCTGTCCTAATAGGTGTGAAACTCCCCACTGCCAGGTCAATAGTTTAGCCATCACGTTTGTCACCAGTTTGTGATTAATCTGTGGTAGTTTAGACCGTGGATAACATGTCAATGCACAGGTTCACACCCCACTCTATGATAACACAGGATGAGTTTCTCCGTTTTCCACCCTAGCTGATATATACTCCAGTGTTCTCTATTCCTGGTAACCCGCGCTTTGGCTTCATGCCTTGTCAATGGAGGGCTTCGTGGTGTGGCAATTATTAATAAAGAAAGATGGGAAGGATAATTTGTCTTGTCTGTCTCACAACCTCAGTTCGCCTTATTTCGGGTCAGAAGCCTCGAGTGCACGCCGGTATTTCTTTCTGGTCACCGCGAGAGGATGTTTCGAGTTAGTGTCTTGACGGGCCGGATGCAGTGCGTGTGAAGCGCCTTTCGTCTTGCTTTAAGCGTTTAACGTATATTTTTGATGCGATAAAACATGAGGCAAAAGAGTCGCAACCGAGGTGAAAGCAGGATGTGAAGTGACTCTAGGGGCCAGGGTAATGGAATGGAGTGTGTTTTCTATTGTGACAATGGGGTCACGAAAGTGACCTAAACGGTTCAGAGCTCCATTGGTCGTTCATCCTCACGGTCTCACGTTCTGGTGGTAGAAACCAGACATTTGACTGTGGATTCGGTGTTAGTTGTTGACAACTTGTGAGCATTCATTCCCTTCTACAGCAAGTACGTGACCTCAACGTGACGTGACCTCAGGGCGACGTGACATACCATGTGACCTCAACGTGACCTGACCTCAAAGCGACTGGAACTCAAGGCGACGTGACTTCAGAGCGACGTGACTTCAGGGCGACGTGACCTCAGGGCGACGTGACCACTAGACGACGTAACTTCTGGGTGATGTGACCTCGAGACGACGTGACTTGAGGGTGATGTGACCTCAAGGCGATGTGGCCTGAGCGACGTGACCTCAAGGCGACGTGACATTGCGATGTGACATCAGCGTGACGTGACTTCAAAGCGACGTGACTTCAACGCGACGTGAACTCAAAGTGATATGACCTCAAAGCGATGTGACCTATAAGCGACGTGAACGCCAGGCGGCGTGACTTGAGGGTGATGTGACCTCAAAGCGACGTGACCTCAATGCGACGTGACCTCAATGCGACGTGACCTCAACGCGACCGGACCTCAAAAAGACGTGACCTTAAAACGATATGGCCTCAAAGCGATGTGAACTCTAGGTCCCTGTCTGCCACGGAGATACCACAACAGGAGTTCAAGGTCAGCTAGAACATGACTGCATCAGAAAAGTGGACTTGGACAAGGTGCTTAACAGCGCAAACTTCAAAGCAAGTTATGACGAAGTTACACCACTTCCGTTTGGCCCCACAAGGTGGGCTCTGTTCCCAACACACGTTCATGTTATAAGCAACGAATGTCTCGGTCTAATACATGACATAGCAGTGAAACCCCATAGGACAGTCAAGGTCACGGCGTCTCCAGAGACTATTACACTAGACGACCGACTGCGCATTGTCAAACAACATCAGCCGAAGATGGCACAGCCCCGCCATCTATCGGGCTACACTGGAGACAGAAATGAACGCCGTGCTACATTACACAGCCCCCGTGTTGTTGGGCCATTGCACAAATATGTTCCCCACGATTTTTGGTTACATTGAGATGCAGTCATAATGGAATAAAAACATTGATAAGGCACATTGGCGATCTAGTTTAATTAAAACGTTTGACGATGAAGTTTAAACTTGTTTTGTACGATGTAGGATGTCGAAAAGACACGAGGATGGAGCTTAACACTGTAACAATGGCGGTGAATTGTGACGTTTAATGCATTTACGATTCTCGGAAAAGGCTCAGTTGCGTCTTAAGTAAATACGTTGAGAAATTAACCCCAACTCCACCCCACACCCCGGTGCCAAAATACCAACGCTGCATGTGCATATTGGAATGCGAACACTGAAATCCAGGCTCCTAAATCCGTTAAGTGCATGCCTCAGTTTTTTCTCGACCCTGATCGCTGTGCGAGTTATGGAACCATTCTGACAATTCATGGTCGATACTAATCGGTTCTTATCGGCTGTTATCAGGGTTTTTACGGTGCGTTTTATCACACGCGTTTCCGCCTCGCGAATTGCTTGTTATCAGAAAGGTCCCGAACCTAAATGATGTTTGTCATCTGTAACTCGGGGAATTGTCAACGTTGTTTTCTCATTTCATTGTGTAGTATGGAATAATAAACTTAAGCGCATAACGAGAAAATAATAGCAATGATGAATTGTTCGTTATATACCTATGGGTCTGAGGTCGATAAACAGAAAGGGTGGTTAAATACGCCTAAGGTAAGGGTTACATCTCACAACTCACAATCTATACAGGTTGTAACTGGTTACAAGAGTCTTGAAGTAAGTTTAATGTATAGCAGTGTAACTTATATAATTAACTGGGACATAATCCAAATATTTTCAACTTTCTGCTTTTGCTGTTATGCTGTTTTTGTGTTCTTCAGAGATCTGAGATTCAACAGAATACGGGATATCCCTCCAGGGTCCTTCAAGGCAGTCAAGAGCCTCAACACTCTGTGAGTACTGAGACCATCTGCCTCCCCCTCCTCCTCCCCCTCCCATCCCCACTCCGCGGCCCCCTCCTCCTCCTCCCCCTCCCATTTGCACTCCTCGGCCCCCTCCCCTTCCTCATCCCCTCCCCTCGTTCCCTTTCCCTCCTCCCCCCTCCCACCTGGCCCTCCTCCTGTCCCCTTCCCTTTTTCGCTATCACCCCCCCCCCCCACTCCCCCTATCTCCTCCCCTCCTCTACGCCTTCCCCCTTCCTCTCCCGCCGTCTGCCCCCGGCCCCCGTCTACCCACCTCTACGCCTCCCCACCACTGATCTTGTGACCCCGATTCACTCCTACTACATGTACCATCCGTCCCGCCTCCACCCACCCACCCGAGCCCCGACCCTCTCCGGACCAACCACCTCTGCCCTTTGCTTCTGTATACCTATACTTTAGCATGGTCCACGTGTTGTGCCCCGGAGCCATGTCATCAAGGCAAAACAAAATATACAGTTGGAGTCCTGTAATGAAGTCACCGCGAGCACCTGTCCGTCAGCACGTGGATCTCTAGTGCCCTGTTAGTCCCGCTGGCCGGGAGGTCGGGGGCCGGGGAGAGGTTGGGGGGGGGGGGGTAATATAGGGGGATATGAGACTTATGTGGGATGCTAAAGTCTCTTTCCTTCGAGCTTAAACAAGCCTCGGGATCTGAACAAGAATGATGGTACAGGCGTGATTCGCTGGTCGAGCTGACTTGTCCGCAGTGGCTGGTTCCGGACGGTGACCACCGCGTCTCCCAAGTAGCTCAGTGGATAAATCATTCGCCAATTCGCCAGGTCTGGGCTCTCGCATACGCTATGATGATACTCCTCAGTTAACAAGTAGAAGACGAGAGAAGGAACTCATTAGTGGACTCTCTATAAGTACATGAGAGTGGCCTACTCAAGCGTGTACCCCCTGAGGCCCCTCTATCCCAAGCCACCCACACTCAGGGTCGTCCCACTGACACCCCGACCGTCTAAGCACCACCAAGGACCACTCCACCGCCACGCTACAAGCCTAAGCATGCTCAGTTACCACTGAAGTTCCCATCGTTCGAGTTAAGATGAAAAACAGTATTTAAAAACACCACTCGCCATGACGGATGTACGAGCTACAAGAACCAAAAAAGGGTTAGGAGAAATGCCGAGATATCCCGAACGGTTCCGGAAATCTTAAATCCCTCAGCGGCACCAATAACGACAGTTTTTACAGGACTCACTATTTCACATGGGTATGCCTGGACCGCCACCTTCACACCACAAACTCTGACCTTAAATCTTAAGTTTCAATCTCGAGGTCATAGCCCCAGTCTGACCTTTCGGACAGTCCTTAGTTATTATCGCAAATAGCTATGGCGATTTCGAACCGTATCGAAGAACATAGCTTGGTAATTAGTGAGACGAAACTCACAGCTATTCATGCAGGAACTCCAGTACACATATCATCACATAAGTCTGGCGTAGACAAAACATAATACACGCAATAGACTACTCTATCTGGGAGCCCACCTTCCCCTAGCAGTCTGGCGTAGACAAAACATAATACACGCAATAGACTACTCTATCTGGGAGCCCACCTTCCCCTAGTAGTCTGGCGTAGACAAAACATGATACACGCAATAGACTACTCTATCTGGGAGCCCACCTTCCCCTAGTCGTCTGGCGTAGACAAAACATAATACACGCAATAGACTACTCTATCTGGGAGCCCACCTTCCCCTAGTAGTCTGGCGTAGACAAAACATGATACACGCAATAGACTACTCTATCTGGGAGCCCACCTTCCCCTAGTAGTCTGGCGTAGACAAAACATGATACACGCAATAGACTACTCTATCTGGGAGCCCACCTTCCCCTAGTAGTCTGGCGTACACAAAACATGATACACGCAATAGACCACTCTATCTGGGAGCCCACCTTCCCCTAGTAGTCTGGCGTAGACAAAACATGATACACGCAATAGACTACTCTATCTGGGAGCCCATCTTCCCCTAGTAGTCTGGCGTAGACAATACATGATACACGCAATAGACTACTCTATCTGGGAGCCCATCTTCCCCTAGCAGTCTGGCGTAGACAAAACATGATACACGCAATAGACTACTCTATCTGGGAGCCCATCTTCCCCTAGTAGTCTGGCGTAGACAAAACATGATACACGCAATAGACCACTCTATCTGGGAGCCCATCTTCCCCTAGTAGTCTGGCGTAGACAAAACATGATACACGCAATAGACTACTCTATCTGGGAGCCCATCTTCCCCTAGTAGTCTGGCGTAGACAAAACATGATACACACAATAGACTACTCTATCTGGGAGCCCACCTTCCCGTAATAGTCTGGCGTACACAAAACATGATACACGCAATAGACTACTCTATCTGGGAGCCCACCTTCCCCTAATAGTCTGGCGTAGACAAAACATGATACACGCAAAAGACTACTCTATCTGGGAGCCCATCTTCCCCTAGTAGTCTGGCGTAGACAAAACATGATACACGCAATAGACTACTCTATCTGGGAGCCCATCTTCCCCTAGTAGTCTGGCGTAGACAAAACATGATACACGCAATAGACTACTCTATCTGGGAGCCCACCTTCCCCTAGTAGTCTGGCGTAGACAAAACATGATACACACAATAGACTACTCTATCTGGGAGCCCATCTTCCCCTAGTAGTCTGGCGTAGACAAAACATGATACACACAATAGACTACTCTATCTGGGAGCCCACCTTCCCGTAATAGTCTGGCGTACACAAAACATGATACACGCAATAGACTACTCTATCTGGGAGCCCACCTTCCCCTAATAGTCTGGCGTAGACAAAACATGATACACGCAAAAGACTACTCTATCTGGGAGCCCATCTTCCCCTAGTAGTCTGGCGTAGACAAAACATGATACACGCAATAGACTACTCTATCTGGGAGCCCATCTTCCCCTAGTAGTCTGGCGTAGACAAAACATGATACACGCAATAGACTACTCTATCTGGGAGCCCATCTTCCCCTAGTAGTCTGGCGTAGACAAAACATGATACACGCAATAGACTACTCTATCTGGGAGCCCACCTTCCCCTAATAGTCTGGCGTAGACAAAACATAATACACGCAATAGACTACTCTATCTGGGAGCCCACCTTCCCCTAGTAGTCTGGCGTAGACAAAACATGATACACACAATAGACCACTCTATCTGGGAGCCCACCTTCCCCTAATAGTCTGGCGTAGACAAAACATAATACACACAATAGACCACTCTATCTGGGAGCCCACCTTCCCCTAGTAGTCTGGCGTAGACAAAACATGATACACACAATAGACTACTCTATCTGGGAGCCCACCTTCCCGTAATAGTCTGGCGTACACAAAACATGATACACGCAATAGACTACTCTATCTGGGAGCCCACCTTCCCCTAATAGTCTGGCGTAGACAAAACATGATACACGCAATAGACTATTCTATCTGGGAGCCCACCTTCCCCTAGCAGTCTGGCGTAGACAAAACATGATACACGCAATAGACTACTCTATCTGGGAGCCCACCTTCCCCTAATAGTCTGGCGTAGACAAAACATAATACACGCAATAGACTACTCTATCTGGGAGCCCACCTTCCCCTAGTAGTCTGGCGTAGACAAAACATGATACACACAATAGACCACTCTATCTGGGAGCCCACCTTCCCCTAATAGTCTGGCGTAGACAAAACATAATACACGCAATAGACTATTCTATCTGGGAGCCCACCTTCCCCTAGTCGTCTGGCGTAGACAAAACATGATACACGCAATAGACTACTCTATCTGGGAGCCCACCTTCCCCTAATAGTCTGGCGTAGACAAAACATAATACACGCAATAGACTACTCTATCTGGGGGCCCACCTTCCCCTAGTAGTCTGGCGTAGACAAAACATGATACACACAATAGACTACTCTATCTGGGAGCCCATCTTCCCCTAATAGTCTGGCGTACACAAAACATAATACACGCAATAGACTACTCTATCTGGGAGCCCACCTTCCCCTAGTAGTCTGGCGTAGACAAAACATGATACACGCAATAGACTACTCTATCTGGGAGCCCATCTTCCCCTAGCAGTCTGGCGTAGACAAAACATGATACACGCAATAGACTACTCTATCTGGGAGCCCATCTTCCCCTAGTAGTCTGGCGTAGACAAAACATGATACACGCAATAGACCACTCTATCTGGGAGCCCATCTTCCCCTAGTAGTCTGGCGTAGACAAAACATGATACACGCAATAGACTGCTCTATCTGGGAGCCCATCTTCCCCTAGTAGTCTGGCGTAGACAAAACATGATACACACAATAGACTACTCTATCTGGGAGCCCACCTTCCCGTAATAGTCTGGCGTACACAAAACATGATACACGCAATAGACTACTCTATCTGGGAGCCCACCTTCCCCTAATAGTCTGGCGTAGACAAAACATGATACACGCAAAAGACTACTCTATCTGGGAGCCCATCTTCCCCTAGTAGTCTGGCGTAGACAAAACATGATACACGCAATAGACTACTCTATCTGGGAGCCCATCTTCCCCTAGTAGTCTGGCGTAGACAAAACATGATACACGCAATAGACTACTCTATCTGGGAGCCCACCTTCCCCTAGTAGTCTGGCGTAGACAAAACATGATACACACAATAGACTACTCTATCTGGGAGCCCACCTTCCCGTAATAGTCTGGCGTAGACAAAACATGATACACGCAATAGACTACTCTATCTGGGAGCCCATCTTCCCCTAATAGTCTGGCGTAGACAAAACATGATACACGCAATAGACTACTCTATCTGGGAGCCCATCTTCCCCTAGTAGTCTGGCGTAGACAAAACATGATACACGCAATAGACTACTCTATCTGGGAGCCCATCTTCCTCTAGTAGTCTGGCGTAGACAAAACATGATACACGCAATAGACTACTCTATCTGGGAGCCCATCTTCCCCTAGTAGTCTGGCGTAGACAAAACATGATACACGCAATAGACTACTCTATCTGGGAGCCCACCTTCCCCTAATAGTCTGGCGTAGACAAAACATAATACACGCAATAGACTACTCTATCTGGGAGCCCACCTTCCCCCAGTAGTCTGGCGTAGACAAAACATGATACACACAATAGACCACTCTATCTGGGAGCCCACCTTCCCCTAATAGTCTGGCGTAGACAAAACATAATACACACAATAGACCACTCTATCTGGGAGCCCACCTTCCCCTTGTAGTCTGGCGTAGACAAAACATGATACACACAATAGACTACTCTATCTGGGAGCCCACCTTCCCGTAATAGTCTGGCGTACACAAAACATGATACACGCAATAGACTACTCTATCTGGGAGCCCACCTTCCCCTAATAGTCTGGCGTAGACAAAACATGATACACGCAATAGACTATTCTATCTGGGAGCCCACCTTCCCCTAGCAGTCTGGCGTAGACAAAACATGATACACGCAATAGACTACTCTATCTGGGAGCCCACCTTCCCCTAATAGTCTGGCGTAGACAAAACATAATACAGGCAATAGACTACTCTATCTGGGAGCCCACCTTCCCCTAGTAGTCTGGCGTAGACAAAACATGATACACACAATAGACCACTCTATCTGGGAGCCCACCTTCCCCTAATAGTCTGGCGTAGACAAAACATAATACACGCAATAGACTATTCTATCTGGGAGCCCACCTTCCCCTAGTCGTCTGGCGTAGACAAAACATGATACACGCAATAGACTACTCTATCTGGGAGCCCACCTTCCCCTAATAGTCTGGCGTAGACAAAACATAATACACGCAATAGACTACTCTATCTGGGGGCCCACCTTCCCCTAGTAGTCTGGCGTAGACAAAACATGATACACACAATAGACTACTCTATCTGGGAGCCCATCTTCCCCTAATAGTCTGGCGTAGACAAAACATAATACACGCAATATACTACTCTATCTGGGCGCCCACCTTCCCCTAGTAGTCTGGCGTAGACAAAACATGATACACACAATAGACTACTCTATCTGGGAGCCCACCTTCCCGTAATAGTCTGGCGTACACAAAACATGATACACACAATAGACTACTCTATCTGGGAGCCCATCTTCCCCTAATAGTCTGGCGTAGACAAAACATAATACACGCAATATACTACTCTATCTGGGAGCCCACCTTCCCCTAGTAGTCTGGCGTAGACAAAACATGATACACACAATAGACTACTCTATCTGGGAGCCCACCTTCCCGTAATAGTCTGGCGTACACAAAACATGATACACGCAATAGACTACTCTATCTGGGAGCCCACCTTCCCCTAGTAGTCTGGCGTAGACAAAACATGATACACGCAATAGACTACTCTATCTGGGAGCCCATCTTCCCCTAGTAGTCTGGCGTAGACAAAACATGATACACGCAATAGACTACTCTATCTGGGAGCCCACCTTCCCCTAGTCGTCTGGCGTAGACAAAACATGATACACGCAATAGACTACTCTATCTGGGAGCCCACCTTCCCCTAGTCGTCTGGCGTAGACAAAACATGATACACGCAATAGACTACTCTATCTGGGAGCCCACCTTCCCCTAGTAGTCTGGCGTAGACAAAACATGATACACACAATAGACTACTCTATCTGGGAGCCCACCTTCCCCTAGTAGTGTGGCGTAGACAAAACATGATACACGCAATAGACTACTCTATCTGGGAGCCCACCTTCCCCTAATAGTCTGGCGTAGACAAAACATAATACACGCAATAGACTACTCTATCAGGGAGCCCACCTTCCCCTAGTAGTCTGGCGTAGACAAAACATGATACACGCAATAGACTATTCTATCTGGGAGCCCACCTTCCCCTAGTAGTCTGGCGTAAACAAAACATGATACACGCAATAGACTATTCTATCTGGGAGCCCACCTTCCCCTAGTCGTCTGGCGTAAACAAAACATGATACACGCAATAGACTACTCTATCTGGGAGCCCACCTTCCCCTAGTAGTCTGGCGTAAACAAAACATGATACACGCAATAGACTATTCTATCTGGGAGCCCACCTTCCCCTAGTAGTCTGGCGTAAACAAAACATGATACACGCAATAGACTACTCTATCTGGGAGCCCACCTTCCCCTAATAGTCTGGCGCAGACAAAACATGATACACGCAATAGACTATTCTATCTGGGAGCCCACCTTCCCCTAGTCGTCTGGCGTAAACAAAACATGATACACGCAATAGACTACTCTATCTGGGAGCCCACCTTCCCCTAGTAGTCTGGCGTAAACAAAACATGATACACGCAATAGACTATTCTATCTGGGAGCCCACCTTCCCCTAGTAGTCTGGCGTAAACAAAACATGATACACGCAATAGACTACTCTATCTGGGAGCCCACCTTCCCCTAATAGTCTGGCGCAGACAAAACATGATACACGCAATAGACTATTCTATCTGGGAGCCCACCTTCCCCTAGTAGTCTGGCGTAAACAAAACATGATACACGCAATAGACTACTCTATCTGGGAGCCCACCTTCCCCTAATAGTCTGGCGCAGACAAAACATGATACACGCAATAGACTATTCTATCTGGGAGCCCACCTTCCCCTAGTAGTCTGGCGTAAACAAAACATGATACACGCAATAGACTACTCTATCTGGGAGCCCACCTTCCCCTAATAGTCTGGCGTAGACAAAACATGATACACGCAAAAGACTATCTATCTGGGAGCCCACCATCCCCTAATAGTCTGGGGTAGACAAAACATGATACACACAATAGACTACTCTATCTGGGAGCCCACCTTCCCCTAGTCGTCTGGCGTAGACAAAACATGATACACGCAAAAGACTATCTATCTGGGAGCCCACCATCCCCTAATAGTCTGGGGTAGACAAAACATGATACACGCAATAGACTACTCTATCAGGGAGCCCACCTTCCCCTAGTAGTGTGGCGTAGACAAAACATGATACACGCAATAGACTACTCTATCTGGGAGCCCACCTTCCCCTAGTAGTCTGGCGTAAACAAAACATGATACACGCAATAGACTACTCTATCAGGGAGCCCACCTTCCCCTAGTAGTGTGGCGTAGACAAAACATGATACACGCAATAGACTTCTCTATCTGGGAGCCCACCTTCCCCTAGTAGTCTGGCGTAGACAAAACATGATACACGCAATAGACTACTCTATCAGGGAGCCCACCTTCCCGTAATAGTCTGGCGTAGACAAAACATGATACACGCAATAGACTACTCTATCAGGGAGCCCATCTTCCCCTAGCAGTCTGGCGTAGACAAAACATGATACACGCAATAGACTACTCTATCTGGGAGCCCACCTTCCCCTAGCAGTCTGGCGTAGACAAAACATGATACACGCAATAGACTACTCTATCTGGGAGCCCACCTTCCCCTAGTAGTCTGGCGTAGACAAAACATGATACACGCAATAGACTACTCTATCAGGGAGCCCACCTTCCCGTAATAGTCTGGCGTAGACAAAACATGATACACGCAATAGACTACTCTATCAGGGAGCCCATCTTCCCCTAGCAGTCTGGCGTAGACAAAACATGATACACGCAATAGACTACTCTATCTGGGAGCCCATCTTCCCCTAGTAGTCTGGCGTAGACAAAACATGATACACGCAATAGACTACTCTATCTGGGAGCCCACCGTCCCCTAATAGTCTGGCGTACACAAAACATGATACACGCAATAGACTACTCTATCAGGGAGCCCACCTTCCCGTAATAGTCTGGCGTAGACAAAACATAATACACACAATAGACTACTCTATCTGGGAGCCCACCTTCCCCTAGTAGTCTGGCGTAGACAAAACATGATACACGCAATAGACTACTCTATCTGGGAGCCCACCTTCCCCTAATAGTCTGGCGTAGACAAAACATGATACACACAATAGACTACTCTATCAGGGAGCCCACCTTCCCGTAATAGTCTGGCGTAGACAAAACATGATACACGCAATAGACTACTCTATCTGGGAGCCCACCTTCCCCTAGTAGTCTGGCGTAGACAAAACATAATACACGCAATAGACTACTCTATCTGGGAGCCCATCTTCCCCTAGCAGTCTGGCGTAGACAAAACATGATACACGCAATAGACTACTCTATCTGGGAGCCCATCTTCCCCTAGCAGTCTGGCGTAGACAAAACATGATACACGCAATAGACTACTCTATCTGGGAGCCCATCTTCCCCTAGTAGTCTGGCGTAGACAAAACATGATACACGCAATAGACTACTCTATCTGGGAGCCCATCTTCCCCTAGCAGTCTGGCGTAGACAAAACATGATACACGCAATAGACTACTCTATCTGGGAGCCCATCTTCCCCTAGCAGTCTGGCGTAGACAAAACATGATACACGCAATAGACTACTCTATCTGGGAGCCCATCTTCCCCTAGTAGTCTGGCGTAGACAAAACATGATACACGCAATAGACTACTCTATCTGGGAGCCCATCTTCCCCTAGTAGTCTGGCGTAGACAAAACATGATACACGCAATAGACCACTCTATCTGGGAGCCCATCTTCCCCTAGTAGTCTGGCGTAGACAAAACATGATACACGCAATAGACTACTCTCTCTGGGAGCCCACCGTCCCCTAGCAGTCTGGCGTAAACAAAACATGATACACGCAATAGACTACTCTATCTGGGAGCCCATCTTCCCCTAGTAGTCTGGCGTAGACAAAACATGATACACGCAATAGACTACTCTATCTGGGAGCCCATCTTCCCCTAGTAGTCTGGCGTAGACAAAACATGATACACGCAATAGACCACTCTATCTGGGAGCCCATCTTCCCCTAGCAGTCTGGCGTAGACAAAACATGATACACGCAATAGACTACTCTATCTGGGAGCCCATCTTCCCCTAGCAGTCTGGCGTAAACAAAACATGATACACGCAATAGACTACTCTATCTGGGAGCCCATCTTCCCCTAGTAGTCTGGCGTATACAAAACATGATACACGCAAAAGACTATCTATCTGGGAGCCCATCTTCCCCTAGTAGTCTGGCGTAGACAAAACATGATACACACAATAGACTACTCTATCTGGGAGCCCATCTTCCCCTAGTAGTCTGGCGTAGACAAAACATGATACACGCAATAGACTACTCTATCTGGGAGCCCACCTTCCCCTAGTAGTCTGGCGTAGACAATAAATCGTACACAAACGCCTTTACTCATCACCTTTCGGGACAATGCTATGTCAGTGTCGGATATTGAAGTCTTTGATGACGCTTGTAAGTCAGTGGTTGACCCCTTGGGGGTTCGTAGGGTAGGGTAGGGGGGGGGGGGTGGCTGGTCTAGGCAAGTGGCAGACGTTATACCTTCTCTGTTGGAAGGGATTCACTCCCTTGATGGATGTCAACTGCATGTAAACAACCGTGTCTACTAGATACATCAACCGTGGTGTCATTTTGAGTGCATCTCAACCGCACGGTTAGAACAGCTCTCTATGTATTTATTGAGGCCGCCACCACCAGATCTCCTCGACCGCTCCTCGACCCTTCCCTCCCCCACCATCCACTAGACCTCCTCCACCTCTCCCCGTCTTCCACCAAGCCCCCCCCCCCACTACAACACCCCCCGTCCAGGCCAGGTATTCACACTGTGTATTTCATTTCGACATGACTCCACGAACGAGATTCTCCCGTACAGCCACCATCTTTTTTTGGTTTTGTTTTTTCACTCCCCCGGTTTCCCAACTCCCTGCCGCCCCTCCCATCCCTCCTCCCATCCTCCGCCCCTCCGCCCCGCCCCCCCCCCGACCTCACCCCCCCCCCTCACCCCCCCACCCCCCTCGTCGCCTGGCCCGTCAGAAGTGATGTCCCGACACTAAAGACCGCTGTCAAAACTTGTGAGGACCGAACCGTGCCTTCGCCCCGGTTAATAACCCGTACCTACACCATCGCTCAGCCCGGCCCCTGAGGCCTGGGGGGCTGGCCTGCCCGGGTGGGTGGGTGGATGGGGGAGGGGGGCTGCTCGGCGGCTGGGGTCTGGGGCCTCGGGAGAGGTGAGGGTGCCGAAGGTGAGGTGAGGTGGGGGGAGGTAAGGTGGGGGGAGGAGGGGGGGGGGGTGACTGATACCGTTCTAGGGCCGCATTGAGATGGGGGGGAATGCCTCTGTCGATGAAAAATATCTGTTCCCCCGAGCAGGTTTTGTTTCGTAAGTTAAGGAAATATTTTATGTTTTGTGCAACTTATTTGTTGCGTAACATACTAAAAGAATACAAATGTGTGTGTGAGGGGGGGGGGGGGGGGTGGGTTGACAACAAAACACAAGAGTGGTGGAAAGAAATTGGAGAAATTTAATCCTGAGAGTTATTGTGAGTGAAGGAAGTGATGTTATGGTGTTATCGGCCATGTTTGTGTACCCCTCTCTCACGGTAACCCATGTACCTCTATCACCCTCCTCCCTGTCGACCAGTCCTCTCTGCCGGCAGCCACCCCCTCTCCTCAGGGCCATCACTGGAGGCCAATATATTAGACTCACTGAGTCACTGTCGCAACCAACGCGATGTGTGTCCTAATATCACCCCACTAAAACTAGAAGTGCTCGGAAGGGGGCGGGGGCGAAGGCTAGTGATGGAAAGCAAAGGGGTTAATGGCTGGGCCCCAGTTCACTTGAGAGACCTGCTGAATAAAGCCATGCAGCAATATGAAGCTGCCGGCTGCCGGCAGGTGTCAGTGGGGCGGTCTGTCTCTGGGGAGAATAAAATGCACTAAATGTACGTAGTTTTGTCTATGTGGGGCGCGGGTAAGACTAGGCCCATCAAACCAGCCTACAGACAAGACTTTATGGTAGAGAGGGAGATAGCCAGGTCCAAGCTGCTGGCGAATGGGGGGGGGGGCGGCGGGGGTCTCTATTTGGGGAAAATCTTGCTTTTTGGGGCACCCCCCCCCCTTCTCTGGGATCGGATTGCGTCGATCAAACCCCGCTGAACTGAGGTGGAATTTGACCCACAAACCTCATACCCCCCCGCCTTCGACGGGGTAGCTGTCACAGCTTTTAGAATTAATTACCTCCTTGACGAAATACGAGATCACTTCATATTATATAGATATTTAGGAAGTCATTTCATCCACATACTAAACATTTTTCTCAATAATTGAACGTAAATAGACAGCTAGAACTTACTCGGTTGGCCCACGAGGGGATAAGACCCATCACTGCTATAGCAAGAGTATACGTGAGGAAGGGAGGTGGGCCACAACCAGTTGGCGTCAGGGGCGGGGACTACCAGGGTGGGAGGAGCTGAGGAGAGGGGAGGGGTGGCGTGTTGATCTAGATATTGGCTGACTTGTGTTAGAGGCCGGTAAGGTTGTAGCGACCGGTGTTTGGCGAGATACGCTGACCTCACTGAGCCAGACACCGACAGCTGTTAGCAACACCTGAGTCGTTGGGGTGGGGGGTGGGGAGGCACTCCTCCACACACATCACCCCCCCCCCCAGTCCTCCTCGGAGTGCGCTACCCCCCCCCCCCCACACACACACCCAGTGAGCCCCTATGTGACGAGCTCCAATCTAACGGACATACTTCACGCTGTACCTACATTATCATCCCTTGCCGATAAATTCTCACACACAAAAAGTCAAGGCGACAGTACTTACCGGGAGCAGTTTTTATCCCTGTTGACAATTATAGCTAATATATATCTGATTAGGTCCTTAACCCACCTCCATCAACATTCCAGACAGCTAGGAACCCTGAGGGTCGTTTTTTTACCAAGAGTTGCGAGCCCGTAACCATATCTTTTAAAGGTAATACGACATAAGTGTAACGACAAATCACTATTTACGGAAATAAGCATCATACTGCGATTATTTGGGTTGAGCCATCTTCGGGCAATTTAGTTTCCGCCAATATTATTCAAAAACATGTGATGGGCAACGTATTTATGATGAATTCATCATTTTGCATTTCTCTTCGAGTCGGCAATATAATTTTTTTATTTTACGAGCAAAATGTGCGACATCTAAGTGAAATGACACCCTGGTCGATGAAGTACGCGACTGATACTTGCTGAATTACCTGATTTCTTCTCTCGTGTTAACTTTGTATTTAGAACAATCAGTAATTACACTGAAGATTTTAATAAACAAATTAACTTACTTGAATAGATAATGACTTCAAGATGTAGATTACTTACACCCTTATTCAGCCCTGGCTCTGCTGGTGTATGTATGCTAGTGTATGTAGTCCTCCCTACTGCCCTGTGTTGCAATGTTGACAGTTGATGACGTTTAGGCTATCAAAAATGTTTGTTTTGTATTTATTTGTTTACACATTGTTTATTATGTTGATGTTGTTGCTGATGCTGAATTAATTAAGTTGTTAATGATGATGATGTTGTTGACAATGTTGTAGGTGTTATATAGTGCAGTTATTCCAAGCCACGTGGCAGCAGGAATATGAACGTGACTTTGACGGTATGCTCGTTCTGTCTTCTCGCAGATTGCTGAACAATAATCACTTGACTCAACTGGTGAATGGCGCCTTCGACGGCCTCTCGGAGCTCAAGTACCTGTAAGTAACACCATTGGTTGTGGTTTATTAAATCATGTTCAGTGGTGAATATGATGTGCATGCAGTGCGAATAAGTTAACACGTTTATGCTGCACTAGAGTAGAAAGAATGATGAATTGACCCTGGATGTTGTTCATGCTAGTAGCTACGTGTGGCCTCTGCCGTCCGGTCAGCTGTCTGTCAATAGATATGACCGGTAGATGTGCTGGACCTGCACACGTGTGTAGTGATGCAGGCTGTCATAACGCGCTCACCTCCCCAGTGTGCGCTATGATCCAAGGTGATTCAACAACTGCGGTTAGTACAGAGCGTCGAGCGCTGTTGACTTACCAGCTGTTCATAAGCTCTTCGTAGTTTCATCATAGCCACTGACGCTCGGGCATGAGCTGTTCTACCTGCCAATCCAGCAGCAATAGATACGGCAGGTTCCTACCGTCAGTAGCCATGCGGTGGACCTGCCAAATCGTCTGTGTAAACTACGAGGCGTTCCTGCCTCGCGTCATTTACTAATTGAATATGCAGAAAAAGCAATGAGCCAACACTGATACCAATAGGATGTTTGGATTGTGAACCCGGCTACTCTGTGCTAGAGAGGTATGGCCGAAAGGCAATGTTTGTGCCAACTGATTATTATTAATACCCACTTTTTCGATTGTGCTGCTTCCAACTCTTGGGTGCCAGGGCATGACATTTTCGGAAACCACTTTGCCAACATAAAGCCGGTATACTGCTTGGCTCATCAAAGAAATGTGGGTTAAGCCGTTTTGCAAATCTATGTCTTCCTGCGCTAGAAGACAGGACAATAAGCAATGAATCACTGTTGACCGCCAACTAAGTGTCCGTGACCCTCGCTGAGTGTACTTAATCCACAAAACGTCCCATTGGACCCACCTATCCAAGCAGTACCGTGAATGTAGTTCTGTCTGTGTTGTCCAGAGATTTATTGCCGACTGACTGTGACCCACACCGCTAATCTCTGGCTCTCCAGGAGTCGTTGGCCTACATCTCGAGTCCACCGTCTGCAGCGACGTGCTTAGTGGCTACATGGCTACCCCACCCGTTGGTGAGGGGGGGACTTGCTTCCCAACTAGGAGCGTTGGTCAATGACATATTATCCTCTAGAGTAAGTCTTTATTCAGAGAACCAATAATCCACGAGTAAATCTTTATTCACAGAACCAATCACTAAGCCACGTTAGATCATCTTTGCATCATCTGCGGCCGCTGATTGGTTGGGAGCGTTAGTGGTTTACTTCAGCGGTGAAGGCTTGGACCATTGCACTGAACGCACAAAAGCACACTGGCAACCATGAGACTGAACGCACAGAAACGCACTGAACGCACAGAAACACACTGAACGCACTGAACCCACAGAAACACTGGCCCCCATAACGCTGAACGCACAGAAACACACTGGCCCCCATAACGCTGAACGCACAGAAACACACTGGCCCCCATAACGCTGAACGCACAGAAACACACTGGCCCCTATAAGGCTGAACGCACAGAAACACACTGGCCCCCATAACGCTGAACGCACAGAAGCACACTGGCCCCCATAACGCTGAACGCACAGAAACACACTGGTCCCCATAAGGCTGCACGCACAGAAACACACTGGCCCCCATAACGCTGAACGCACAGAAACACGCTGGCCCCCATAACGCTGAACGCACAGAAACACACTGGCCCCCTTAACGCTGAACGCACAGAACCACACTGGCCCCCATGACGCTGAACGCACAGAAACACACTGGCCCCCATAACGCTGAACGCACAGAAACACTGAACGCACAGAAACACACTGGCCCCCTTAACGCTGAACGCACAGAAACACACTGGCCCCTATAACGCTGCACGCATAGAAACACCCTGTCTGGCCGTTTTATCTCGTAGATTTCATGACAAAGTCAAGGTGTACGTAAACGTAAACTTGTTCTTAGACAACACAGCGAGCGGCCGTGGCAGACCGTGACCTTGCATCGTGACCTTGCATCGTGACCTTGCATCGGGTCTGGTCAAGGGTTTGGGGATAAAATCTAGAGCTTAACCTGTCCGGCTTAGGATTAGAGGCTCTCCGGATCGCCTTAATCTGTCCGGCTTAGGATTAGAGGCTCTCCGGATCGCGATCCCACGAGTCTGTTCATGGACCTCGGCCCCACGGAATCCGGAATCGGTTTGTAATAAATGTCGCCCGTCTGGAGTTGTGGAGAAGGACTTTCTCTGGATCCGTGACGGGAATATGGCCGAGAGACACACTCCAGAGCGCTGGCCCCGAGGCAGGAGTGATGGAGCACAGGGGTGGGGGTAGAGTAGGGTGGGGTGGGGGGTTCGGGGTGGTGAGCTAGGGATGTGATGCGGTGGTTAATTTACGCATACATCTTTAGAATTAAAGGGGGAGGTGGTCTGTTGGGAGTTATAGGCGAGGATGCAGGATGCAGATGTAGTTAAACAGCGACACTGGTGAGAGTCGCAAAATGTTGAGGAAGGTAATTACTTCTAGTCAACGGACAGTACATCCGGGTCACCTCGTAAATCGGTTGTTGACGTGTATCACGACAGTCAGTCCTCGAGACCCTGCAGTTTGGAATGGATGGGGGATGGGTGCGGGGTGGGGGGGTCCTATCCCTGGATCAACACGTAACACGTGCTGTCTGCAACCCTCAGACAGACGTCTTAGATATTTATATACTGGGGAATCCAGAGGTCATCGATAGTGTGAACCCCCCCCCCTAACCACCACTACCACCACCACCACACATACACACACCCGGCCCATAACGCATAGCATAGTCCGATTAGTAACCCCCCCCCCCCCGGCGCCAGTGGCCTTGGCTTACGTCACCGCTCAGCCGAAGCAAGCGGAAGTAATATTTTCCGGTACACCCAGTGTATTTGAAGGTATCTGAATGTATTTGACATTTCCTGAGACACCCTAGTGGCATGTAGACGTTAACCTGCTGTAGGCTACTGTTAACTATTGTTGAAATCTACTCCATGCCTCACCCTTGCCTTCACCATGCAGCGAGTCGGGGGATGGCCGCCGGCCACCCGACACACCAACGTGAATTATGCTAATAACTTATGCTAATAACTAGTATCGGAACAGTGGTGCGCAGTGAGGACTTTGATCCTCTGTTCCCGTCTGAGTGTAGCTTGTTGTCAAGATTGTAGCAATCTTCCGTCTTCCAATTTTCTGGTATTATCTCAGTACATTTGTCGACCTTAAGGGGTAAAGGATGGAGGCGCTTTAATGAGGCTGACATTTTCGCGATTGCCCAGGGAGGTACCCCTGGACATGGCTCGTCCCTTCCGTAGACATATCGTGTCTCTACCTGCCGGTGTCACACGCTATTTACGTTATTTCTCGGTTATGTGTACCACTCCAGTAATTCTCCCGTCAATCCGGATACCTAATCCGGAGCCGTACTCGGCGTAACTGACGCTGCGTGTCTATAAGCGCCGGCTCACAGTGGAGTACGCCCGTTAAGTTGTTTGTGTCGCTGGCGGTTGTGGGCCCAGTGGTATTTCCTGAAGTACTTTAAACCAAAACCTCGCCTACTATCAGGACCACGAGACATATCATCATGACCAGCTGTCGTAGAGGTCTGGTATTGACGCTGATAACGGGAACGAGGGGGCGGTGGGGGGGGGGGGGGGGGGGGGCGGAGCTTAGTCTGTGAGATTATAGGTGACTGTGGGGCCTAACCTAACGTTACGCTTATTACTTATCTTCTGGCATAATCTCAATGGATGCCAGTGGCACCCTTCGGAATCTAACGAGGGAAATACCAAGAAGTATTTTTTATTAATTAGTATGAATAATCGAATATAATAGAAGAGGCATCGTGTTATTACCAAGGTATATTCGGTTGAAGCTTGATATTGCGACGATAATAAGACAACATTTGACATGCCGATATTTGAGTAAGATTTGCGGCTGTATCGGTCTCCAGTTGGGCGGTATTCATAAACCCCTAATAGACTACGCCAATAGACTTAGGGGAACATTTGTCAGGCGATTATTGGGTTCAAAATACACACCAGAGGTAGATTTTCTGTATTAAGAAAGTGCTAAAATTATATTGCATATAATCGCTTGGTTATAAGCACCATCACAACAAGCTGATGAGGCTCAGACGAAAGTGGGACTTTTCGTGCGTAAGGTACGTGTGGAGACAGAATACCGCCAGGCCCCTTCAGTTCGAAACGGCCGGGGGCCAACTATTTTGCATTAGGATAGGAGGATTTCGGTAAAACATTTCGCCCCCGCCGTTCGAACTTACGGGCCCAGGTGCCTGGCCGTAGCATGGATTTCGGTAAAACATTTCGCCCCCGCCGTTCGAACTTACGGGCCCAGGTGTCTGGCCGTGACACGTGGTGGTCGGAGCGGAATCTCTGGTCTACCCAAGAGCACATGCTCCCAGATAGCGAGCACTATTAGCGCCGTCTGGCGGTGGAGAGTGCGTTCGACGAGATATTGCGCTGTTTTCTTGCCGCGATTAGGATGATGACTTCACGGTACAGAGACGTCTATACGTCCAAGCTCCCCGCACGGTGGCGTTACGCAAGCTCCGCTTTTACCGCTGCTGTCAGCCGGGGGGCAAATTTCAAGATTCTTGAAAAATGGTCAAATCAGCTGCAATTTTCTGCAACATTATAGTTTTCAATACTTAAACATAAAAATAACGAGCTTTGCGTATTTAATACAACAAAACGCATCTTGTACCCTTTCGAAATAGTTATAATTGTGACAGAACTCTTTTTTTTTCATCATCATTATTAGGCTTAGGCTGGGTCCCAGCACTAATTTGTAGAAATGCGCGACGCATTTTTCCTATCAATCTGCGCAGCACCGCTCTGCCGAGCGAGTGTGAAAATGCATTCAGGACGTAGGCGACAACAGAGATATAATGGAGCCCTAGCGGAGTGAGTCGAAGGCAGAGAGTGCTATACGTCGTATACAGAGCTGAGCACTTTTGATATGGTGTCTGGAATTCCAAGACCGTTTTACGGAGGGGACGCAGCGCGTACGTGGCCTGAGCATAAGCACAAAGGTCACATTGAACGCTTCAAGGCAATAATTGAACAATGAATCAACTCTAGGCGTTTTCCTTGGCATAACGTGATAACGTTTTGTTTTGGGAAACACGTACTTGCAAGTCCGGGGCAAAGGGCCCTTTAAATAAAAGCCATCTCTTGTAAGAAATCGTTTCCGCGCATATGGATAAAAACCAAAGCACAGGGAGGTACACGTTTTATGTTTTAGTGCTGCTTGTGTCTCTTGGGGGTTCTTTTTTTTACACACCACATTAGGAGAAAGAAAATCCCTGCGTTTCTTTCACCTTTCACAAATGCTTCATTATACGGCTCTGCGTATTCACCGCCTGTGCTCCGACGCAAGACAGGTTTTTTGTTTTCTTTGAGCGAGAATGTTTTTACTACTGAGGAAAAGACGCAGGGAAAATGTGATGGAACGTCTGAATTACCCCTTGATAGGTTAATAGCAATCACAAGTCGTGAAATGCATCATATCTCTTTGGTTTATATATATTTAAACGATTGGAATACAATACGTCTTAGCCTCACCAGCTCGTTGTGGTGGTGCTCATGATTAAGAAATCCTCTTCAATATAATTTTACCACTTTCTCAATTCAGAAAATGGATTTCTTGGGTGACTACTTATGTATTTTGAACCCGATAATCGCTCGACAAATCGTTAAGTCTAGTCGCGTAGCCTAAGTGGCGATTATGAATACGGCCCTTGGCCACCTGAGCGCCTAACGGCACGTGAATCGGTGGTTCGAGCCCTGCTGTGGCCTTGTCTGTGTGGTCGCAAGATAAAGATCCCGTGTCTTTCTTCGCAAAGACTAGGGGGTTACCCCCGGGGACATGGCTCCACTCTCCCTTTCTTCTGCCATTGACGCGACATGACCAACAGTGGTGAAAGCGTCCTGAATAACCAACCAACCAACCAATCGCTAGCCTGCTCGGAAGTTTCGAGTTGTGATATTGCCTGTATGTATATGTCATTACCAACACAATCATACGTTGTAGTGTCAAATACGCTAGTGTGTTATTGCCAAGTAGTCATAAATATGGCATTCGTGTCATTGACTTAACCTGTGTGCTGGATAACAGTGCAACAATGCCAGAATGGCGTTGCCATGTCGTTTTTAACACCTACAGTTTGTCGTGTTATTCAATGTTGCCCTAAACGCTTATTAGACATAATTATTTTTACTTTAACCCGAACGCTCGTTGTATGGCAATGATTTGGTCTGTCGAATAGCGGCCAACAAGATACCATTATCAGCCCCTGAAGCCCCCCCCCACCTTCCGCCTCCCCGCACCTACGACTCTCGTTCCCGTCGGTTGGTTGCCTTTATAGACCCTCCTTTCCTTTCCTTCTGGCTCTACACCTATGGGCCTCCTTGACTTAGTGACTTAGTGACATGGTGGCTATTGCTACCGTCGACTGAGCTCTATCTACAAGATTTATAGCTGTCCCAATTCATCGAACGTCCTGGTAATCGGTAATTCAGAGGTAAAAACGACGTGTTAAGTGGGCAGCCCAGCAGGGGGTGTGAACCCAGTGAGGAGGTACTTGTGCCATGGTACATGGGGTCCGCCTTGGCCCGTGCTTCTTTGGTATTTGGTACCCCCCTCCCCCCCCCCCCCCGCCCACGATCCGCCATAGATTCCAAAGTGCTTCACTTGCCCTGCGATATAGGCTATACGACCTGTAGACGTTGTGACGAACGCGATAGACGGGGACAAACGATTCTGCCCCAGGTCGAACGGTGAACGTTCGTTGTGACAAACGATACTACCCCAGGTCGAACGGTGAACGTTCGTTGTGACAAACGATACTGCCCCAGGTCGAAAGGTGAACGTTCGTTGTGACAAACGATACTACCCCAGGTTGAAACGTTGAACGATTGATGTGACAAACGATACTGCCCCAGGTCGAACGGTGAACGTTCGTTGTGACAAACGATACTGCTTCAGGTCGGACGGTGAACGTTCGACGTGACAAGCGATACTGCCCCAGGTCGGACGGTGAACGTTCGACGTGACAAGCGATACTGCCCCAGGTCGAATGGTGAACGTTCGACGTGACAAACGATACTACCCCAGGTTGAAACGTTGAACGATTGATGTGACAAACGATACTGCCCCAGGTCGAACGGTGAACGTTCGTTGTGACAAACGATACTGCTTCAGGTCGGACGGTGAACGTTCGACGTGACAAGCGATACTGCCCCAGGTCGGACGGTGAACGTTCGACGTGACAAGCGATACTGCCCCAGGTCGAATGGTGAACGTTCGACGTGACAAACGATACTGCCCCAGGTCGAACGGTGAACGTTCGACGTGACAAGCGATACTGCCCCAGGTCGAATGGTGAACGTTCGACGTGACAAACGATACTGCCCCAGGTCGAACGGTGAACGTTCGACGTGACAAGCGATACTGCCCCAGGTCGAACGGTGAACGTTCGACGTGACAAGCGATACTGCCCCAGGTCGAACGGTGAACGTTCGTTGTGACAAGCGATACTGCTTCAGGTCGAACGGTGAACGTTCGTTGTGACAAACGATACTGCCCCAGGTCGAAAGGTGAACGTTCGACGTGACAAACGATACTGCCCCAGGTCGAACGGTGAACGTTCGTTGTGACAAACGATACTGCCCCAGGTCGAAAGGTGAACGTTCGTTGTGACAAACGATACTACCCCAGGTTGAAACGTTGAACGATTGATGTGACAAACGATACTGCCCCAGGTCGAACGGTGAACGTTCGTTGTGACAAACGATACTGCCCCAGGTCGAACGGTGAACGTTCGACGTGACAAGCGATACTGCCCCAGGTCGGACGGTGAACGTTCGACGTGACAAGCGATACTGCCCCAGGTCGAATGGTGAACGTTCGACGTGACAAACGATACTACCCCAGGTTGAAACGTTGAACGATTGATGTGACAAACGATACTGCCCCAGGTCGGACGGTGAACGTTCGACGTGACAAGCGATACTGCCCCAGGTCGGACGGTGAACGTTCGACGTGACAAGCGATACTGCCCCAGGTCGAATGGTGAACGTTCGACGTGACAAACGATACTACCCCAGGTTGAAACGTTGAACGATTGATGTGACAAACGATACTGCCCCAGGTCGAACGGTGAACGTTCGTTGTGACAAACGATACTGCTTCAGGTCGGACGGTGAACGTTCGACGTGACAAGCGATACTGCCCCAGGTCGGACGGTGAACGTTCGACGTGACAAGCGATACTGCCCCAGGTCGAATGGTGAACGTTCGACGTGACAAACGATACTGCCCCAGGTCGAACGGTGAACGTTCGACGTGACAAGCGATACTGCCCCAGGTCGAATGGTGAACGTTCGACGTGACAAACGATACTGCCCCAGGTCGAACGGTGAACGTTCGACGTGACAAGCGATACTGCCCCAGGTCGAACGGTGAACGTTCGACGTGACAAGCGATACTGCCCCAGGTCGAACGGTGAACGTTCGTTGTGACAAACGATACTGCTTCAGGTCGGACGGTGAACGTTCGACGTGACAAGCGATACTGCCCCAGGTCGGACGGTGAACGTTCGACGTGACAAGCGATACTGCCCCAGGTCGAATGGTGAACGTTCGACGTGACAAACGATACTGCCCCAGGTCGAACGGTGAACGTTCGACGTGACAAGCGATACTGCCCCAGGTCGAATGGTGAACGTTCGTTGTGACAAACGATACTGCCCCAGGTCGAATGGTGAACGTTCGACGTGACAAACGATACTGCCCCAGGTCGAACGGTGAACGTTCGACGTGACAAGCGATACTGCCCCAGGTCGAATGGTGAACGTTCGACGTGACAAACGATACTGCCCCAGGTCGAACGGTGAACGTTCGACGTGACAAGCGATACTGCCCCAGGTCGAATGGTGAACGTTCGTTGTGACAAACGATACTGCCCCAGGTCGAACGGTGAACGTTCGTTGTGACAAACGATACTGCCCCAGGTCGGACGGTGAACGTTCGACGTGACAAGCGATACTGCCCCAGGTCGGACGGTGAACGTTCGACGTGACAAGCGATACTGCCCCAGGTCGAATGGTGAACGTTCGACGTGACAAACGATACTGCCCCAGGTCGAACGGTGAACGTTCGACGTGACAAGCGATACTGCCCCAGGTCGAACGGTGAACGTTCGACGTGACAAGCGATACTGCCCCAGGTCGAACGGTGAACGTTCGTTGTGACAAGCGATACTGCCCCAGGTCGAACGGTGAACGTTCGACGTGACAAGCGATACTGCCCCAGGTCGAACGGTGAACGTTCGACGTGACAAGCGATACTACCCCAGGTTGAAACGTTGAACGATTGATGTGACAAACGATTCTGCCCCAGGTCGAACGGTGAACGTTCGTTGTGACAAACGATACTGCCCCAGGTCGAACGGTGAACGTTCGACGTGACAAGCGATACTGCCCCAGGTCGAACGGTGAACGTTCGACGTGACAAGCGATACTGCCCCAGGTCGAACGGTGAACGTTCGTTGTGACAAACGATACTGCCCCAGGTCGAACGGTGAACGTTCGACGTGACAAGCGATACTGCCCCAGGTCGAACGGTGAACGTTCGACGTGACAAGCGATACTGCCCCAGGTCGAACGGTGAACGTTCGTTGTGACAAGCGATACTGCCCCAGGTCGAACGGTGAACGTTCGACGTGACAAGCGATACTGCCCCAGGTCGAACGGTGAACGTTCGACGTGACAAGCGATACTACCCCAGGTTGAAACGTTGAACGATTGATGTGACAAACGATACTGCCCCAGGTCGAACGGTGAACGTTCGTTGTGACAAACGATACTGCCCCAGGTCGAACGGTGAACGTTCGTTGTGACAAACGATACTGCCCCAGGTCGAACGGTGAACGTTCGACGTGACAAGCGATACTGCCCCAGGTCCAACGGGGAACGTTCGATGTGACAAACGATACTGCCCCAGGTCGGACGGTGAACGTTCGACGTGACAAGCGATACTGCCCCAGGTCGAACGGTGAACGTTCGTTGTGACAAGCGATACTGCCCCAGGTCGAACGGTGAACGTTCGACGTGACAAGCGATACTGCCCCAGGTCGAACGGTGAACGTTCGACGTGACAAGCGATACTGCCCCAGGTCGAACGGTGAACGTTCGACGTGACAAGCGATACTGCCCCAGGTCGAACGGTGAACGTTCGTTGTGACAAACGATACTGCCCCAGGTCGAACGGTGAACGTTCGACGTGACAAGCGATACTGCCCCAGGTCGAACGGTGAACGTTCGACGTGACAAGCGATACTGCCCCAGGTCGAACGGTGAACGTTCGTTGTGACAAGCGATACTGCCCCAGGTCGAACGGTGAACGTTCGACGTGACAAGCGATACTGCCCCAGGTCGAACGGTGAACGTTCGACGTGACAAGCGATACTACCCCAGGTTGAAACGTTGAACGATTGATGTGACAAACGATACTGCCCCAGGTCGAACGGTGAACGTTCGTTGTGACAAACGATACTGCCCCAGGTCGAACGGTGAACGTTCGTTGTGACAAACGATACTGCCCCAGGTCGAACGGTGAACGTTCGACGTGACAAGCGATACTGCCCCAGGTCCAACGGGGAACGTTCGATGTGACAAACGATACTGCCCCAGGTCGGACGGTGAACGTTCGACGTGACAAGCGATACTGCCCCAGGTCGAACGGTGAACGTTCGTTGTGACAAGCGATACTGCCCCAGGTCGAACGGTGAACGTTCGACGTGACAAGCGATACTGCCCCAGGTCGAACGGTGAACGTTCGACGTGACAAGCGATACTGCCCCAGGTCGAACGGTGAACGTTCGTTGTGACAAACGATACTGCCCCAGGTCGAACGGTGAACGTTCGTTGTGACAAACGATACTGCCCCAGGTCGAACGGTGAACGTTCGTTGTGACAAACGATACTGCCCCAGGTCGAACGGTGAACGTTCGACGTGACAAGCGATACTGCCCCAGGTCGAACGGTGAACGTTCGTTGTGACAAGCGATACTGCCCCAGGTCGAACGGTGAACGTTCGACGTGACAAGCGATACTGCCCCAGGTCGAACGGTGAACGTTCGACGTGACAAGCGATACTGCCCCAGGTCGAACGGTGAACGTTCGTTGTGACAAACGATACTGCCCCAGGTCGAACGGTGAACGTTCGTTGTGACAAGCGATACTGCCCCAGGTCGAACGGTGAACGTTCGACGTGACAAGCGATACTGCCCCAGGTCGAACGGTGAACGTTCGTTGTGACAAGCGATACTGCCCCAGGTCGAACGGTGAACGTTCGACGTGACAAGCGATACTGCCCCAGGTCGAACGGTGAACGTTCGACGTGACAAGCGATACTGCCCCAGGTCGAACGGTGAACGTTCGACGTGACAAGCGATACTGCCCCAGGTCGAACGGTGAACGTTCGACGTGACAAGCGATACTGCCCCGGCTTTGTGAATCGAAATGGACAGAGAATGTTTATCAGGAGTTTGATGAATAAAAGTAGCGCGAAGAGAACACGAAGCTGCACGGGAACGATTGATCCCGCGTTTTGTAGACACTGCGTGACCGGTAACAATGGGCCTGGTCCATACAACACTGAACTACTGAATTAGCTAGACATACTTCGCTTTAGTCCATAGCTAGGTTTTGGGGCTGCGTGTGGCCAATTTAACATAATCCACATACTTGCCAATAGTGATTCCCCCATGACCGAATCAGGCGACAGCAAGATTGCAGACAAACTAGTCTACATGGCCCCGATAGAATAGCCTAAATCTTTACACTAAGAAATTTAACAAGCTCCCACACGAACTTGTTTGACCAGAAAGTAGTCCAACTGTACTCTCTTGTGCGTTATATGGTTGCCACAATGTGTCCATCAGCAAGTTTCATTTGACTAGGAACAGAATAACGATCTCTTTTTGGGCGTGTGCGACCCACGGCTTCTTTTGTACTGTGACATTTATAGCTTATATTTTATTTTATGTTTAACACACGACAAGGATAAGCCAAACAGTTATTAAGAAAGGGGACGGCCAAGTGGGATTTTTGTTTAATATTTTGTTATAAAAATCTGTATTGAATTGAGTATTTGGAGGCTGGTTCTGTGTGCTGGCATGTGCCTCACGACGTTATTCAGATTTGTATAAGTTTCAGATATGATTTGACATAATACATTTTTTAAAGTTGCATATCGAGCTTTTTCCCGCCAAAACTAAAGAAGTCAAAATACAAATAAGAATCAATCCTTGAATCATCCAACATTTCTTTTGTCGATGTTCCGCGCATACCAGAGTGCCAAATGGAGTCTCTTAGCCTTGCCCGGGATATCAATTTACCACAGGTTTTCAACTTGGTGGTAAACATCATCAGTTCTGTGGTGTCCCGGGATAGACGCGTTTGCCACATCACAGCCGAAACGGGGATGTTTATAAGGTTTCTGAATTTATGGAATGAACCAATCGAGTTTTCTGCAAATGGTGATATGTATGTCGCCTGGGCTTAGTTTTGGCTAGAAAGAGCTCGATAGCCAACTTTAACAGATTTATCGCCCAGCTTTCTGCATGGTGCCTTCTCTATTTTTTCCTATGAAGTGTTGTTCTGTATATTATTGTAGATACAACTAAAAACATAATACATTTCTTAATTGACTTTTCGTTCAACTAATGATGTCTTCTCCAGTGTTGCTATGAAGTGTCGTTCTGTATGTTGTAGATACCTGTACAAGAATGAGATTGAGACAGTGGAGAGTGAAGCATTTCACGGGCTGGCCAAGCTGGAACAACTGTGAGTAGATTTGCCGTATCCTGTGGTGTTTCTGGGCTTTGTCTCAGACCTTGGATTCTACGAGACAACGTATCAGTACCTGTTCGCTTATCGCACTGGTTATTGCACATATAGATTTTTGCTATCCATTTATTATAAGGTAATTTTACTCCGTAAGAAAACCTAAGATAACATCCCCCATGAAATTGATATTGTGAAATTGTTACAGTGTGTTATAATCGTACAAAAAACACAAATATCCCTGTAAGCTGGAAGTCCGCAAGGAATATTATATTCGAGAAAGAAATGACATTACATAAAAGTGACTTGCGCCAAGTGAACGGAAAAGATCAGGTTCAAGAACTCCCAAGAAAATGGCTGATAGCGATGTTTGTGCCAGGTTCGAGATAACAATACCCTTTCTACTGTGATATTTACCATAACACTATGCGGACCGATGACGTTGAACCAATTAGTGTTAAAACTATTTTCATGAAAGACGGATAAAAACATAAGCGGCGGTGCATGGTCCAACGTCTTTTTATATCTGGTTTCCTTCGAGGCACCTTTGGTTGTTTAATGTATTTTGTTCAATTTCCTTTTTATTTGATAAATCGTAGTTGCATTTCATACCCCATGCCAGATTGTGATGGAACAATCTGTTTTGTGGTCATGGCACTAGCCACGCAATAAAGCTCTTCGACATCATTTCAGCCTACCAGCTACTGTGGGACTTTGTTTTTACGTCTAGCTTTCTTCATGGTTTTTCTCGCTTCCGACATAATTGTTGTCTTTTTTGAGAGTTGTGTTCATGATCCTGTTCTCCTTCCTTTGGCCTGATCCTTTGTATAGGGATCATTCTCCTCCGCCAGCATGAGAGCAGCGACACAGATAGAAGGCCATGTGACACGAAACAATCGTTTTTGCGTTGATAATCGCCATGTATATCGCCCGAACCCGAAGTCTATTTACACACCATGTCAGGACTCCTTCGGCGGGCGCATTAAGGTTCACGGTATCCGGTCTGAAGGTATCACTGCCGTCAATTGCTTGGGCCTAACGTATCACTCTCAATAAAGACTGCGACTTGGTTCTGGCCCATTGCGATTCCTCTTTGATCGTGTGCAATTGGTTTAATATTCGACCCCCTCTCAGTCTCAGAAAAACATGTAGATAAAGCTTATTTAAGTCTGTCTAGCCCTCGTGAGGCGATGGCTGTCTTTTTATTATCGATATTACCAACTTGTTGCTAGTCAGTTTTTGCACTTTTTGTACCCGACCTGGTGGACTCGGTTGTCAGTTTTGTTTATTTACCTTATCATGTGGCCCTTGTCGCTGTGCTAGAGTGGCACTTGATGTTATTTTGTTTGTGGAACGTGCGTCTATACGCTCCAGTTGCTCCCTGTACAAGGCATGGAATGGCCTACCAGTGGAAGCACTTCTGTCACACTGGGTTGGCAAGGCACCTTCGGATTGCTGATTATTGCCGCCTTCGTGTGACTTAGAAATCCTTATTTTAGGTGGATCCGTGATTTGTCAGAGTGCACGTCAATCCGCGTTTACAACTGATTTAAAATTTCATTTATTTCTTGATAAACTTTTAACTATGGTAAGGGGATTGTGCGGGTAATTTTGAGCTCGGACCGGCAAGACTGAGCAAAACCAAAAATATTTAGCTACTTATTAGAGTTAGTGCACCGACCAGCCACACGGACGGACATTGTGCAACACTCATCGCCTTGCGAGCTAATAAAATATCCGAAAACGATACCTGAAACTACTACTCATATTGATTCCAACTTAATTGTATTATAAGAAGCAACAGACAAGTTTTGGATTTTGGACTGGTGTATTGGCCCGCACTCCGTAATATTGAAACACAGGTTTGTTCATAGTTGCAGGAACGGAAGGGGTGGGTGTGTGGGGGTGCAGTATCTCTGGCCCTCCTCCCCTTAAGATATTGGTCACCCCACCTCGTCTCCTATATTCCTGGAACCGTCTTGGTCACGCTGCCCCTTCCCCCCGGGTCGTCATAAGATCGTCCAAAGTGGATCCCCCCTTTCAAAATCCTGGATCCGTGCCTACATTCCCACCAGATGCCAATGATCTTCCCTTGAGTCATTATAGGATTCATGGTTCCTGTTTTCCCTTTCAGATACATCCATTTTAACCGTATTGAGTCCTTACAAAAGGATACGTTTAGCCAGCTGCCAAAGTTGGAGCGTCTGTAAGTACCGCATGTTGACCACGTTTTACAACTGTACGGCCGCAGCCAGCCTGAACCAGGCAAGATTTCACTCTTTACTGGGCAATGATCCCAAACAACTGGCTGCGTTCCTGTCCTCCTTTTTCTATTAAGACGGATAACGTCTCTTAAGATATCAGTGATGTCGGATTCAGATTTTCGTAATTGCTGCTGATTATTTGTTGGTTTTTTCCGTTGCCGATAACATAAACGAAACACTCAATGGCCCGTTAACTTGTTGACAAGCATTCATCGTGCTTTCCGTTTGTTGCTTGTTCCGTTGTGCATCATTTTTAGTTTGATTCTAATTGTCTTCTCTTATTCTGTTTAGGTTTCTCCACAACAACAAATTACAGCGTTTACCCCCCGGGATATTCACAGGCTTGGACGACCTAAGGCGATTGTAAGTGGGAACAAGTTCGTGATTGTTTGGCAGGTTTCAGCCACTGATAGATGATTGGTCATAGGTACATATGGATTGTGTCTGATTGTGGTTAATTGGTAGTGACTTAACGCTAACGTGACCGGGTTTTCAAAGTGTGGTCCATACCAACATTTGTTTGTGAGACCACATACAGTAGCGAACAACGATTGATCGTCCCCGGCACACACATGTTTTTTTATGCTGGTTTGGATAATGTAGAGCGAAGCAGAAAGGTTTTCCCCTCTGTCTGAGAAACAAAGGCAGCCCCAACTCGACACCTAGTGGGTCAGTGAGTGTGTGTTTGCGTGGTTCCTTTATAAGATTGTATCTGGTGTAATCACAGGCCGAATGCCGGTGTTTTATCTGTGGCCCGGAGGGGTGAAGACATTTAGCGGAAGTGGCGCCAGAAGTTGTCGTCTGCCAGCGTTACGCGCGTCAAGAGGTCTGCATTGCGCGCCGGGTTTTCTTCCGCCACTTGCGGGTGGGGGTGGGGGGGCAGTGTTATCACCGATGTGTGAGTTATTGCCTCATATGTAATAGATGCAGATAAGGAAATGAAATTATCCAATTCTAGGCGCGATAAATGTGAATGTTTACGCAGGCGTCTAGTTTCCTTGGGGGCATGTTGTGACGCGGAACGATACCAGTTCCATGCGGTGGTGATTGGGCACAGACGGCGCATGCCAAAACGTTAAGTGAACGTAACCGCCCACGTTAAATAACTTGCATGTTTTCGTTCTTACCGGAAAGGATCATTAATAAATCATGTAACCCATTTATATGAGAAGGAAAGTATTATATCCTTTTTCTTTTGTCTCAATTACACAAAGACCAGGCAGTTACGTTCTTCATGCTCACGGAGATCGCTTGTTTCAGCATTCTGTCGAATTTTAGAAACAGCTAAAAGTACATTATGGCCAGTTATGTAAACAATGCATCTGCTTATGACTTGAGTGCTAGAAACTGCTGGTTCATTTTACCACAAGAAGCACTTAATCCTAATTACTTATTATCTCTCCCATTTTGATAATGAAGAGTGTTTCGACTATCGACTCAAAAGAATCTCTTTAATGTTGCCGGCTCAGAGTTGAAAGCTCTAACAAGGCGAACCGAGCCCCAAAGCCATAAACATGGGTAGAAAAATGTTTGGGCCACCATCGTTATTGCATTCTAAAGTAACCCATTGCTGGAAAGCACTTATGATATATCAGGTACTATTGGCTAGGGGAGGCCTTCGTAAAGTACAGTGACGCGATAAACTGGGTCGTGAAGTGAGCTGGTCCGGTGAGCCGTACGGTTATCTCTCGGACGCCTGGGGGCTTGGTCGACAGGACTTTGATGTGCCGCGGCAGTGGCAATGAGATACAGATATACTACATATATATATATATATATATATATATATACATGTAAGTGCAGGCAAGGCAAAAGTACTAAATAAATATTCCGAAAGTGGTTGGGATATGAAGCAATCTTTACCTTGTTAGCGGTTGTGCGGCGACTTATAGAGAACAAATAGGGCAGGGCGGGGGTAGGGTAATGAGGGTGTCTGCTTGTAGATGGGGTGGGTATAAAACGTGTTTACTAAAGTGGAGGGAGTGCTTGTCTCAAGGATCAAACGGGGTGAGAGGCGAGGGCCGTTCCTTGGCTTCCGTGAGAGAGGCAAGGAGCGAGTTTTCTGCTTCTTAGAAGTTTTCTGCTTCTGAGAGAGGGCTTGACTGTGTGGGTTGGAGGGTAGGGGTTGGCGCATTGGTGTGTGGTGTGGTCAGGATTCAGGTCAGACACATGCCGTTCGTCTGGGATTCGATCTCCATTCGTGCAAGTATATATTCGCAACAGCATTATAAAAAAAAATTCTCACTCGACAAAATAATCACACTCTCGGCATGGTTTAAACCCCATAATACTATTGTAAACCTTCATTGTAAAACTTGTGAAGAAAAAATCCTGTTCTTTGTTAAATGTAATGTGTAATCTGCAACGACCTATGTTATCCAACGTCATGAGGCGACGTTATGATGGATACAGCACAAACCCACACCTTCTGCGAACTGATGGCGTTATGAGAAGTTTATGAAACTAAAGTACACTATTAGGGCTCCTGAATCAATAAGTCTCTTATGTAAGCTATACATAGAGTAACGGCGTGAATACTACTCAAAAAGAACTCACATTGGCGGGGAAGTCCTAGCAAATAATCACAACAAAGTGACGTCATTACTATGGTTCAGCGTCAGATGAAATCGACCAGTGTGTGGGGTCTTTTGTTCTGGCGCCTCCCCGAATGTCTAGTCAGCGGTCAGACAATAAGTCTGAGTCGCTGAGCAGCTGCGAGTGCTGGCCAAAGACTCGAAAGATTTAAAGAACTCTGTAATACTACGTTACCGCGTTATTCTTGCGTTCAAAAAAAAAGTTTGCGGTAACCATATATGTGTTGGGAGAATTTCCTGGGGAGGAGTTTAAACCGGAAAAAATCTGGAATTTTGGGGATAACTATCCGTATCAGTGACCTGAAACCTTGCTATACCGTGAAGCCCACACTTTGTCCGCTCTGCTCGACAGACGCCTGGACCAGAATGCCCTGATCTGCGACTGTCAAATGGTGTGGCTGACCCGCATGTTGAAGGAGACTGAGGGTCACACCCAGGCGGCCGTCACGTGCGACTCCCCCACCGACGTCCAGGGGAAGTCACTGATGAGCATAGCCGAGGACGCCTTCCACTGCCGTAAGTACTGGGTCAGAGGACGCCTTCCACTGCCGTGAGTACTGGGTCAGGGGACGCCTTCCACTACCGTGAGTACTGGGTCAGGGGATGCCTTCCACTGCCGTGAGTACTGGGTCAGGGGACGCCTTCCACTGCCGTGAGTACTGGGTCAGGGGACGCCTTCCACTGCCGTAAGTACTGGGTCAGAGGACGCCTTCCACTGCCGTGAGTACTCGGTCAGGGGACGCCTTCCGCTGCCGTGAGTACTGGGTCAGGGGACGCCTTCCACTGCCGTGAGTACTGGGTCAGGGGACGCGTTCCACTGCCGTGAGTACTGGGTCAGGGGACGCCTGCCACTGCCGTGAGTACTGGGTCAGCCAGGGGACGCCTTCCACTGCCGTGAGTACTGGGTCAGCCAGGGGACGCCTTCCACTGCCGTGAGTACTGGGTCAGGGGACGCCTTCAACTGCCGTGAGTACTGGGTCAGGGGACGCCTTCCACTGCCGTGAGTACTGGGTCAGGGGACGCCTTCCACTGCCGTGAGTACTGGGTCAGGCAGGGGACGCCTTCCACCGCCGTGAGTACTGGGTCAGGCAGGGGACGCCTTCCACTGCCGTAAGTACTGGGTCAGGGGACGCCATTCACTGCCGTGAGTACTGGGTCAGGGGACGCCTTCCACTGCCGTAAGTACTGGGTCAGAAGACGCCTTCCACTGCCGTGAGTACTGGGTCAGGGGACGCCTTCCACTGCCGTGAGTACTGGGTCAGGGGACGCGTTCCACTGCCGTGAGTACTGGGTCAGGGGACGCGTTCCACTGCCGTGAGTACTGGGTCAGGGGACGCCTTCCACTGCCGTGAGTACTGGGTCAGCCAGGGGACGCCTTCCACTGCCGTGAGTACTGGGTCAGGCAGGGGACGCCTTCCACTGCCGTGAGTACTGGGTCAGCCAGGGGACGCCTTCCACTACCGCGATTACTGGGTCAGGCAGGGGACGCCTTCCACTGCCGCGAGTACTGGGTCAGGCAGGGGACGCCTTCCACTGCGGTGAGTACTGGGTCAGGCAGGGGACGCCTTCCACTGCCGTGAATACTGGGTCAGGCAGGGGACGCCTTCCACTGCCGTGAGTACTGGGTCAGGCAGGGGACGCATTCCACTGCCGTGAGTACTGGGTCAGGCAGGGGACGCCTTCCACTGCCGTGAGTACTGGGTCAGGCAGGGGACGCCTTTCACTGCCGTGAGTACTGGGTCAGGCAGGGGACGCCTTCCACTGCCGTGAGTACTGGGTCAGGGGACGCCTTCCACTGCCGTGAGTACTGGGTCAGGGGACGCCTTCCACTGCCGTGAGTACTGGGTCAGGGGACGCCTTCCATTGCCGTGAGTATTGGGTCAGGCAGGGGACGCCTTCCACTGCCGTGAGTACTGGGTCAGGCAGGGGACACCTTCCACTGCCGTGAGTACTGGGTCAGGCAGGGGACGCCTTCCACTGCCGTGAGTACTGGGTCAGGCAGGGGACGCCTTCCACTGCCGTGAGTACTGTGTCAGGCAGCGGACGCCTTCCACTGCCGTGAGTACTGGGTCAGGCAGGGGACGCCTTCCACTGCCGTGAGTACTGGGTCAGGCAGGGGGCGCCTTCCACTGCCGTGAGTACTGGGTCAGGCAGGGGACGCCTTCCACTGCCGTGAGTACTGGGTCAGGCAGGGGACGCCTTCCACTGCCGTGAGTACTGGGTCAGGCAGGGGGCGCCTTCCACCGCCGTGAGTACTGGGTCAGGCAGGGGACGCCTTCCACTGCCGTGAGTACTGGGTCAGCCAGGGGACGCCTTCCACTGCCGTGAGTACTGTGTCAGGCAGGGGACGCCTTCCACCGCCATGAGTACTGGGTCAGCCAGGGGACGCCATCCACTGCCGTGAGTACTGGGTCAGAGGACGCCTTCCACTGCCGTGAGTACTGGGTCAGGCAGGGGACGCCTTTCACTGCCGTGAGTACTGGGTCAGGCAGGGGACGCCTTCCTCTGCCGTGAGTACTGGGTCAGGCAGGGGACGCCTTCCACCGCCGTGAGTACTGGGTCAGGCAGGGGACGCCTTCCTCTGCCGTGAGTACTGGGTCAGGCAGGGGACGCCTTCCACCGCCGTGATTACTGGGTCAGGCAGGGGACGCCTTCCACTACCGTGAGTACTGTGTCAGGCAGGGGACGCCTTCCACTGCCGTGAGTACTGGGTCAGGCAGGGGACGCCTTCCACTGCCGTGAGTACTGGGTCAGACAGGGGACGCCTTCCACCGCCGTGAGTACTGTGTCAGGCAGGGGACGCCGTCCACTGCCGTGAGTACTGGATCAGGGGACGCCTTCCGCTGCCGTGAGTACTGTGTCAGGCAGGGGACGCCTTCCACTGCCGTGAGTACTGTGTCAGGCAGGAGACGCCTTCCACTGCCGTGAGTACTGTGTCAGGCAGGGAGCGCCTTCCACCACCGTGAGTACTGGATCAGGCAGGGGACGCCTTCCACTGCCGTGAGTACTGTGTCAGGCAGGGGACGCCTTCCACTGCCGTGAGTACTGGATCAGGGGACGCCTTCCGCTGCCGTGAGTACTGTGTCAGGCAGGGGACGCCTTCCACTGCCGTGAGTACTGTGTCAGGCAGGGGACGCCTTCCACTGCCGTGAGTACTGTGTCAGGCAGGGAGCGCCTTCCACCGCCGTGAGTACTGGATCAGGGGACGCCTTCCGCTGCCGTGAGTACTGTGTCAGGCAGGGGACGCCTTCCACCGCCGTGAGTACTGTGTCAGGCAGGGGACGCCTTCCACTGCCGTGAGTACTGTGTCCGGCAGGGAGCGCCTTCCACCGCCGTGAGTACTGGATCAGGCAGGGGACGCCTTCCACTGCCGTGAGTACTGGATCAGGCAGGGGACGCCTTCCACTGCCGTGAGTACTGTGTCAGGCAGGGGACGCCTTCCACTGCCGTGAGTACTGGATCAGGGGACGCCTTCCGCTGCCGTGAGTACTGTGTCAGGCAGGGGACACCTTCCACTGCCGTGAGTACTGTGTCAGGCAGGGGACGCCTTCCACTGCCGTGAGTACTGTGTCAGGCAGGGAGCGCCTTCCACCGCCGTGAGTACTGGATCAGGGGACGCCTTCCGCTGCCGTGAGTACTGTGTCAGGCAGGGGACGCCTTCCACTGCCGTAGGTACTGTGTCAGGCAGGGAGCGCCTTCCACCGCCGTGAGTACTGGGTCAGGCAGGGGACGCCTTCCACCGCCGTGAGTACTGGATCAGGCAGGGGACGCCTTCCACTGCCGTGAGTACTGTGTCAGGCAGGGGACGCCTTCCACTGCCGTGTGTTCAGTTTATGTTTGGGCCCACCACTGTGGACGAACTGGTACAGTTGTGAAAGCTTTCGACTTCTGTAACAATTTCGCTCAATGTAGTGGGGGGGGGGGGGAGTAATATTTATTGCACGAGTGCATTATGACCGTTCCGGTTGTTTTTACCTGTGAAGTTGGAAGTCCCATTTCCGCCTTCCTTCATTTTCCAACTCATATGTATATATAATGTATAACGCATACTACATTTGTGTCCTCTCTGTAGTTCAAAGATATTTTGCGGGCTTATATATAAATATGTATACCGTCAATATATTCGCCGCTACTGGTTTCGGTTGCAGGGGAGCCCCAACTGACCGTACAGCCGAACAGTGTGGAGGTGTCCTTCGGGAACACCGTCTACTTCTCGTGCAGTGCCGAGGGCAACCCGGAACCGGAAATAGTATGGTACCACAACAAGTACGTCACAATTTAAAGTTTGCATCCTCGGTCCTTTGTTAGTTTTTAAAACCAGTCAATTGTTTAGACGTCATCCGTCCTTTGCTCCTTTCCTCTATTCATGGTTTAATTACAGTCTTGGTGCAATTATATCCTGGTCGAATTTTACATATATATAATTATGAATTACCCTCGAATAATACATGCGGTTACTCAATAACGATATTGTCTTCGGTTTGCTTGTAATACATGCAAAAATTGCTTAACTAATTTTTTTTATATTTTTTGAATAGTATAATATACTTGCTCATAAACGCATGATTTGAAGAGCTCTTTTGAAACGTATCCGTGGTTGACAACGCTGTGCTAATGTGGCGTGTCTTCCGTGGCGCAGGAAGGAGATCGTGACGAACCAGGTGGAAGAGGGGAGCCGGTTCAGCGTCCTGGAGGACGGCACTCTGATGATAGAGAGTACGGGGGACGACGACCGGGGGGTGTACGAGTGTGTGGCCAGGAACCCGGTGGGCGAGACCAAGGCCAACGCCGTGGAACTCCGCTACTCCGGGGACGAACCGGGTGAGTTACACCGTCACGGGGGACGAACGGGGTGAGTTACACCGTCACGGGGGGGAAGAACCGGGTGAGTTACACCGTCACGGGGGACGAACCGGGTGAGTTACACCGTCACGGGGGACGAACGGGGTGAGTTACACCGTCACGGGGGGGAAGAACCGGGTGAGTTACACCGTCACGGGGGACGAACCGGGTGAGTTACACCGTCACGGGGGACGAACCGGGTGAGTTACACCGTCACGGGGAACCAACCGGGTGAGTTACATCGTCACGGGGGACGAACCGGGTGAGTTACACCGTCACGGGGGACGAACCGGGTGAGTTACACCGTCACGGGGGACGAACCGGGTGAGTTACATCGTCACGGGGGACGAACCGGGTGAGTTACATCGTCACGGGGGACGAACCGGGTGAGTTACACCGTCACGGGGGACGAACCGGGTGAGTTACACCGTCACGGGGGACGAACCGGGTGAGTTACACCGTCACGGGGGGGAAGAACCGGGTGAGTTACATGGTCACGGGGGAAGAACCGGGTGAGTTACACCGTCACGGGGGGGAAGAACCGGGTGAGTTACATGGTCACGGGGGAAGAACCGGGTGAGTTACACCGTCACGGGGGACGAACCGGGTGAGTTACACCGTCACGGGGGGGAAGAACCGGGTGAGTTACATGGTCACGGGGGAAGAACCGGGTGAGTTACACCGTCACGGGGGACGAACCGGGTGAGTTACATCGTCACGGGGGACGAACCGGGTGAGTTACATCGTCACGGGGGACGAACCGGGTGAGTTACACCGTCACGGGGGACGAACCGGGTGAGTTACACCGTCACGGGGAACGAACCGGGTGAGTTACATCGTCACGGGGGGACGAACCGGGTGAGTTACACCGTCACGGGGGGGAAGAACCGGGTGAGTTACACCGTCACGGGGGACGAACCGGGTGAGTTACACCGTCACGGGGGACGAACCGGGTGAGTTACACCGTCACGGGGAACGAACCGGGTGAGTTACATCGTCACGGGGGACGAACCGGGTGAGTTACACCGTCACGGGGAACCAACCGGGTGAGTTACATCGTCACGGGGGACGACCCGGGTGAGTTACACCGTCACGGGGGACGAACCGGGTGAGTTACACCGTCACGGGAGGACGAACCAGGTGAGTTACACCGTCACGGGGACGAACCGGGTGAGTTACACCGTCACGGGGGACCAACCGGGTGAGTTACACCGTCACGGGGGACGAACCGGGTGAGTTACACCGTCACGGGGGACGAACCGGGTGAGTTACACCGTCACGGGGACGAACCGGGTGAGTTACACCGTCACGGGGGACGAACCGGGTGAGTTACACCGTCACGGGGAACGAACCGGGTGAGTTACACCGTCACGGGGGACGAACCGGGTGAGTTACACCGTCACGGGGGGACGAAGCGGGTGAGTTACACCGTCACGGGGGGACGAACCGGGTGAGTTACACCGTCACGGGGAACGAACCGGGTGAGTTACACCGTCACGGGGGACGAACCGGGTGAGTTACATCGTCACGGGGGACGAACCGGGTGAGTTACACCGTCACGGGGGACATTGTTGAGTTACGCTGTCAACTGAGTAAAAAGCCGTTTCTATGCGCCGCGCTTCCCCAAGACTCGTGCATTTGAAGGACAAAAAGCGAAGTTTGAGCCGTGATTGAGTCAGCTGTGCACTAAGCCACTCCTAGATATAAGGAGATGATAGATAGCGGATCTGAAAACTTACTTCTGGAAACGTCTACATTTACAATTGTTCGTTTTTATTAAAGATCGTTTTCATGTCACATCAGATTATGTCGAGTATCATCTTCACTTTAGACCATGAACGCGTTTTTACGCTTACGCTTCTCATATTATCGTTATTAGAATAAATGTCATGTCAACCGATTAATAATTGTGTGGCACTTCCCCCTCCCCCTCCCCCGGCCCTCCCCTCCTAGAGCGGCCCCAGATCGCCGTCGGACCACAGGACAAGACCGTGCCAGCCGGGGACACATTCACCTTATCCTGCCAGGTCTCAGGTCACCCGCCACCGGAAGTGACGTGGCAGAAGAACGACCTTCCGCTTCCGATCGACCCGCGCATTCTCACCACGCCACGTGGCGCTGTGACGATCGACGACGCGCGGTTCGACGACCGCGGCCTCTACCGGTGTGTGGCGACAAACAGCGTGGGCTCCATATCGGCCTTCGCCAGAGTAGAGGTTCTCTGTGAGTACCGGTAGAGAGTCGCTACTTCGCCAGAGTAGAGATCCTGTGTGAGTGCCGGTAGACAGTCGCTACTTCGCCAGAGTAGAGGTTCTCTGTGAGTACCGGTAGACAGTCGCGTCTTCGCCTGAGTAGAGGTCCTCTGTGAGTACCGGTAGACAGTCGCAACTTCGCCTGAGTAGAGGTCGTCTGTGAGTACCGGTAGACAGTCGCAACTTCGCCTGATTAGAGGTCCTCTGTGAGTACCGGTAGACAGTCGTTACTTCGCCAGAGCAGAGGTTCTCTGTGAGTACCGGTAGACAATCGCAACTTCGCCAGAGTAGAGGTTCTCTGTGAGTACCGGTAGACAGTCGCAACTTCGTCTGAGTAGAGGTCCTCTGTGAGTACCGGTAGACAGTCGCAACTTCGCCTGAGTAGAGGTCCTCTGTGAGTACCGGTAGACAGTCGCAACTTCGCCTGAGTAGAGGTCCTCTGTGAGTACCGGTAGACAGTCGCAACTTCGCCTAAGTAGAGGTCCTCTGTGAGTACCGGTAGATAATCGCTACTTTGCCAGAGTAGAGGTCCTCTGTGAGTACCGGTAGACAGTCGCAACTTCGCCTGAGTAGAGGTCCGCTGTGAGTACCGGTAGACAGTCGCAACTTCGCCTAAGTAGAGGTCCTCTGTGAGTACCGGTTGACAGTCGCTACTTCGCCTGAGTAGAGGTCCTCTGTGAGTACCGGTAGACAGTCGCAACTTCGCCTAAGTAGAGGTCCTCTGTGAGTACCGGTTGACAGGCGCTACTTCGCCAGAGTAGACGTCCTCTGTGAGTACCGGTAGACAGTCGCTACTTCGCCAGAGTAGATGTTCTCTGTGAGTACCGGTAGACAATCGCTACTTTGCCAGAGTAGAGGTCATCTGTGAGTACCGGTAGACAGTCGCTACTTCGCCTAAGTAGAGGTCCTCTGTGAGTACCGGTGGACAGTCGCAACTTCGACTGAGTAGAGGTCGTCTGTGAGTACCGGTAGACAGTCGCAACTTTGCCTGAGTAGAGGTCCTCTGTGAGTACCGGTAGACAGTCGTTACTTCGCCAAAGTAGTGGTTCTCTATGAGTACCGGTAGACAATCGCAACTTCGCCAGAGTAGAGGTCCTCTGTGAGTACCGGTAGACAGTCGCTACTTCGCCAGAGTAGACGTCCTCTGTGAGTACCGGTAGACAGTCGCTACTTTGCCAGAGTAGAGGTCCTCTGTGAGTACCGGTAGACAGTCGCTACTTTGCCAGAGTAGATGTTCTCTGTGAGTACCGGTAGACAGTCGCTAGTTTGCCAGAGTAGAGGTTCTCTGTGAGTACCGGTAGACAGTCGCTACTTCGCCAGAGTAGAGGTTCTCTGTGAGTACCGGTAGACAGTCGCAACTTCGACTGAGTAGAGGTCGTCTGTGAGTACCGGTAGACAGTCGCAACTTCGCCAGAGTAGAGGTCCTCTGTGAGTACCGGTAGACAGTCGCTACTTCGCCAGAGTAGAGGTCCTCTGTGATTACCTGTGGTAGACAGTCGCTACTTCGCCAGATTACAGGTTCTCTGTGATTACCTGTGGTAGACAGTCGCTACTTTGTTGTGTGCCCCTGTAACCCAAGTCAATGCGACCATATTTTCTGTTCGGACACTGCCAAGTGTGCTCTGCTGGGTCAGCCCAACTGGTCAGTGCGTGGTTCGAGTCTCGCCTCTAAAAATGTTTAAATGTGTGCAAAATAAGGATCTCATGTCTTTGTTTGCAAGAGGCAGTTTCGATACGACCCGCGTTATTTGTGTACCGTTTTTTGGCCGACACCGTGTTTACCTGATGTTAGTGATGGCAAAGTAGAACATCAGTCAACTATTCCGAAGTGACATTGGACGTAAGCATGCTGCCTGTGGGGGTGTATAAAGACACAGTTGCAGGGTACGCTCTCACGCGACTGTAGAACTACTAGGGGCCTGTTTTCTTCCTCGTGATATGTGATTATGGCATGGCCGCAGGTGTCATTGGGGTTGTCTTTGTTGCAGTGCCCCCCCAGTTCTCTCAGACCCCCCGCGACCAGAGCGTTGTGGAGGGGCACTCCGCCTTCTTCTCCTGTGACGCCACCGGAGACCCCACCCCCACCATCACATGGACCAAGGATGGTAGGTACAACTGTCTGCACCCTCCCTCCCGGACACCCCACCCCCTCCCCGCACCCTGCACCTCCACCCCCACCATCACATGGACCAAGGATGGTAGGTGCGATATGTCTATACCCCCCCCCCCCGGGCACCCCCCCCCCTCCCCCGCACCCCGCACCTCCACCCCCACCGTCACATGGACCAAGCATTGTAGGTACGACTCCCTGCACCCAAACTCCGGCCTCCTCTTAAGTAAACCCCCTACTCACACACACACCCCGCCCCCTCACCCCGCCCTACGATCCATCATCGTCCTTCTCTGTTTGTGTGACGTGGAAGTGGTTGATCAAATAGTTATATGAGTGGAATAGTCTACATGGGAATAGACTACATCTAAAATGTCATTATCAGGGACGTTTTAAAGTGCTGTGGGTCGCTCACAATGTAAGATGACCTCCGCCCTTTGTGAAAAGCTGCAGTAAACCTTTCTTAGAGACTGCTTTAGTTCCAACTAAATCCGCCATAGGCAGTTTTTATTATCGTCCGGCTTCCTCCCCTTGATATAATTGCGCCCATTTATCGCCCAGTCGCCACAAATGCCGCTACTGGGCAGCGGTGGACATTACACGTGCCGACTGGAGCACAGTCCCAGCCCATCCCTTAACAACCATCCCTGAGCCACTAGGCGGCGCCACCTGCTGGGGTCACATTTTATCTCAGGAGTAACTTTATAGCTGGCCGCCCTTTCGCGGTATACCGAATGAAACAATGCGTGCAGTATTTATGTGCATCCTGTTGTGGCTTTGTGAACTGTAAATTCGTCTTTACCTCTCTGGGGCGTCACCCCGTGCCCGAATCGGTAGCGCGTTCGGCTATGGCCGCGTGTGCTCTGCTGGGCCGGCCTAAGCCCAAGCCGGTGCGTGGTTTGATCCCCACCTGGGCAAATGTCCCAAATGTGTTTGCTGGATATACACCCCATGTTTTTCGTTGCAAAGTGTAAGGGTGTTACTCCCGAAGACATGCCTCCTGCTTGACCTTGACCCTTCCCATTTTTGCGATGTATCCCGCAAAGATTAAGCGTCCTGCTTCACTCCATGGTTACCTCTTAGGTGAGCCACTCGCGGGAGACGGGAACGTGTCCGTGAACCCCAGCGGCACGACCCTCACCATCCAGCGCGTGCGACCCAGCGACCAGGGCGTCTACGAGTGCCAAGCCGGAAGTGACTCGGGACGAAGCAGAATCAGCGCGCGCCTCATCGTCAACGGCAGAGGTCGGTTGCTATAGTAACGCCCTAATTTCAAATCGCCATTAATTAATATCATCAGCAACTTGACCTTGACCTTGACAATTAAGGAATCTATTCATAGACTGCAAGTGCACTTTTGGTCGAGCAGTGCTTTAGCTGTGCATAGCTGTGAAAAAGAGGAATATATATATATATCGACAAAAAGTTAGGTACGAATAGTTCTGGAAACCAGTTGCATGTATGGCAATAATCTGGCACGGTTATTGTTGCAGTATATATACGTAGTCTGATACAGGATCGAGGCTCGGGGAAGTGAATATCCCCGCCAGATTAAAAGGCTTTCCCTCGGCAGTGTATGACCTAATATTTTTGCATATAGCGCCAGACGGTACAATGCTATTCAATCTGTTGAGTGATATAACATATAAATAATTGGATGACCAGTGGCCGTGGTAACGGATGCCACTTTCATCATAATGTATCCGACAGCGCTATCAAGCCGATATGGCATATGCACTGAGAAAAAAAACACCCCATAAAAGCTCTTTTGCTGACGTTTGCAAACCCGGTTGATGTATATATGACGCAGTCCTTTTGCATAAAACATGGTGTTTGCCAACGTCGCCGCAAAAGCGACATGGCCAGTTCCTCTTTCCGGTATCTGTAATTTCCGCGAAACGCCACAATTTAATCAAATTGTCGTGTGTTTTTTTGTTTTTTGGCTCCCCTCTGTTTTCCCCTGCTCGGCCCGTAGCCCCACCCACCTTGCACACCCCGCCACAGGAGCTGCAGGCCCCGCTGGGGTCCGTCGCCCAGTTCGGCTGCCAGGCGGACGGCGACCCCCCGCCCTCCATCCGCTGGCTGCGTAACGACGTGCCTCTCCGCCTGCTCGACGCCGACAAGTACGAGTTCACCGCCCAGGGCGGACTCAACATCCGGGACCTGACGCGCCAGGACGAAGGGGTCTATCAGTGCGTGGCGGAGAACGTGGCCGGGACAACCCGCGCGTACGCCCGTCTCACCGTCACCGGTTAGTAACCCCCCCCCCCCAGGCCCTGGTCACAGCCCTGGTCGCGCCCCCGGTCCCAGCCCCGGTCTCGCCCCCGGTCCCAGCCCCGGTCCCGCCCCCGGTCCTGCCCCCGGTCCCGCCCGCAGTCCCGGCCCCGCCCCACAGAAACACACGGCCATATGCCGCATATAATTTCCAGTCACTTCCGTCAGTCGTATGATCTTTTCCCCATTGACGTTGTTTATACTTGACGTGAGTGTGTGTGGGAGGGGCTCTGCCGCAATCGCTTGTCATACATTAAACTTCTTCCCTTCTGTCTGGTTCAAATGTCCACGGCTAGTCGGTGACCGCTTGACCCTGGATGTTGTGTATTGTTGATATTCAATACGTATTTCATAATGATCCCGAGGATCGCCATAACCATGTTGCCATGCCGCTGGAGGAATAAAGGTCTGTTGTGTTATGATGACCACCAGTTTTTGGTCGTCGCAGGCGTAATATTATGCGGTGTATAAAGTTCCCCGACCGTTTACAACTTGATATCTCCCTTTCTTGTTAATTAAAGCTAACATATAGCTAATAGCTATTATCTAGCTATTATATAGCTATCATGTATCGCGAATTCTTCTCATCTCTTTAAGATGCCTTTGAAGCGATATTAGTATTATACCTTGTTGTGTACTGTAAGTACCTCACCTGCTTTCTAGATTGCGTAGGTTGTATATAGAAATGTTCTCGATGTTCTTGGTTTTGGCGAAGTAGCTAAATTACTAAACGCATTTCTAAACACTGAACTAAACTGCAATCTGGGCATACGTATTCGATGTATCTCATTCAAGTCCTACATCGCTCACTTATAGCTCACCGCGGTCATTATATATTTATTTAGCTTACAATATGTCAATCATTAGACGAACAATTGTAGATATTCTATTGAGAATTCATTGTGATACCAACGAGCCGTATCACATTTTAATGAATATGAGTCATGCATTAACTTCTTGAAGCGTGCACCGCGAAGACACCGTTAATTTTGTACCATTCCCTACTGGAAAACCAGGTAAAAAGGAAGTTTTTACAACGTGAACACTGTTTTATGCGGGGCGGTCTATTTCCCGTGCCGCCGCTCCCTGGAGGCGTCGCCCATCCACATACAGTAGATTGTACCGATTTTTGGCCAAGCGTGCGTCATTCAACCGTCAACAAATTGCTGACAAATTTCACTCCACACCCTTTTGGGTTTGCTTCGTTTCCGCCCCATCAAACCGGCTTCGGGTGCGATTTAACCGCGACCGTGTAAAGGAACAAAACATGTCGGCGCGTTGTTTGCCGACGGCAGGATGCTGGTGGTCCATAACGGCTCCAGTTCTCAGTTCAACACTTAACTTAAATAAAGATATGTTTATTATTATTGTGAAATGGAGCACAACAACAGCCCACTTCTCCATGATTTGTCTGCTGGATTTTTAATGGAATAATACAACATGTCGTTATCGTTTTCGTCTGTTGCAGACGACCGGACGCGAGTGATCACGGACAGTCTCATTGACCAGGCCGTCATCGACTCTCGGCGCCGCGTCGACTCGGCCATCAACAGCACCATCCGGGACCTGCGCGACCTGACCCGGCACCGGACGCCCGAGGACCTGCTGCGGCTCTTCCGGTTCCCGAGCCGCAACGCGCTGCAGATCACGCGGGCCACCGAGATCTTCGAGAGCACGCTGGAGGCGTTGCACAGCGACGTGGCGCTCGGCACGCAGTACGACATCTCACACAAAGGTGCGGCAATCAGTGGGGATACACGTGGGGTCGCCATAGATATATACAGAGATCACTGGGGGATACACGCGTGGGTCGTCATAGATATATACAGAGATCACTGGGGATACACGTGGGGTCGCCATAGATATATACAGAGATCACTGGGGATACACGTGGGGTCGCCATAGATATATACAGAGATCACTGGGGGATACACGCGTGGGTCGCCATAGATAGATACAGAGATCACTGGGGGATACACGTGGGGTCGCCATAGATATATACAGAGATCACTGGGGGATACACGCATGGGTCGCCATAGATATATACAGAGATCACTGGGGATACACGTGGGGTCGCCATAGATATATACAGAGATCACTGGGGATACACGTGGGGTCGCCATAGATATATACAGAGATCACTGGGGGATACACGCGTGGGTCGCCATAGATAGATACAGAGATCACTGGGGGATACACGTGGGGTCGCCATAGATATATACAGAGATCACTGGGGGATACACGCGTGGGTCGCCATAGATATATACAGAGATCACTGGGGATACACGCGTCGGGTCGCCATAGATATATACAGAGATCACTGGGGATACACGCGTCGGGTCGCCATAGATATATACAGAAATCACTGGGGATACACGCGTGGGTCGCCATAGATATATATAGAGATCACTGGGGGATACACGTGGGGTCGCCATAGATATATATAGAGATCACTGGGGGATACACGTGGGGTCACCATAGATATATACAGAGATCACTGGGGATACACTTCGGGTCGCCATAGATATATACAGAGATCACTGGGGATACACGTCGGGTTGCCATAGATATATATAGAGATCACTGGGGGATACACGTGGGGTCGCCATAGATATATACAGAGATCACTGGGGATACACGTGGGGTCGCCATAGATATATATAGAGATCACTGGGGATACACGCGGGGTCGCCATAGATATATACAGAGATCACTGGGGATACACGTCGGGTCGCCATAGATATATACAGAGATCACTGGGGGATACACGTGGGGTCGCCATAGATATATACAGAGATCACTGGGGATACACGTCGGGTCGCCATAGATATATACAGAGATCACTGGGGGATACACGCGTCGGGTCGCCATAGATATATACAGAGATCACTGGGGGATACACGTGGGGTCGCCATAGATATATACAGAGATCACTGGGGGATACACGTGGGGTCGCCATAGATATATACAGAGATCACTGGGGATACACGCGTCGGGTCGCCATAGATATATACAGAGATCACTGGGGGATACACGTGGAGTCGCCATAGATATATACAGAGATCACTGGGGGATACACGTGGGGTCGCCATGGATATATACAGAGATCACTGGGGGATACACGCGTCGGGTCGCCATAGATATATACAGAGATCACTGGGGGATACACGTGGGGTCGCCATAGATATATACAGAGATCACTGGGGGATACACGTGGGGTCGCCATAGATATATACAGAGATCACTGGGGGATACACGTGGGGTCGCCATAGATATATACAGAGATCACTGGGGGATACACGTGGGGTCGCCATAGATATATACAGAGATCACTGGGGGATACACGTGGGGTCGCCATAGATATATACAGAGATCACTGGGGATACACGTGGGGTCGCCATAGATGTATACAGAGATCACTGGGGGATACACGTGGGGTCGCCATAGATATATACAGAGATCACTGGGGGATACACGCGTCGGGTCGCCATAGATATATACAGAGATCACTGGGGGATACACGTGGGGTCGCCATAGATATATACAGAGATCACTGGGGGATACACGCGTCGGGTCGCCATAGATATATACAGAGATCACTGGGGATACACGCGTCGGGTCGCCATAGATATATACAGAGATCACTGGGGGATACACGTTGGGTCGCCATAGATATATACAGAGATCACTGGGGATACACGCGTCGGGTCGCCATAGATATATACAGAGATCACTGGGGGATACACGTGGAGTCGCCATAGATATATACAGAGATCACTGGGGGATACACGTGGGGTCGCCATGGATATATACAGAGATCACTGGGGGATACACGCGTCGGGTCGCCATAGATATATACAGAGATCACTGGGGGATACACGTGGGGTCGCCATAGATATATACAGAGATCACTGGGGGATACACGTGGGGTCGCCATAGATATATACAGAGATCACTGGGGGATACACGTGGGGTCGCCATAGATATATACAGAGATCACTGGGGGATACACGTGGGGTCGCCATAGATATATACAGAGATCACTGGGGGATACACGTGGGGTCGCCATAGATATATACAGAGATCACTGGGGATACACGTGGGGTCGCCATAGATGTATACAGAGATCACTGGGGGATACACGTGGGGTCGCCATAGATATATACAGAGATCACTGGGGGATACACGCGTCGGGTCGCCATAGATATATACAGAGATCACTGGGGGATACACGTGGGGTCGCCATAGATATATACAGAGATCACTGGGGGATACACGCGTCGGGTCGCCATAGATATATACAGAGATCACTGGGGATACACGCGTCGGGTCGCCATAGATATATACAGAGATCACTGGGGGATACACTTGGGGTCGCCATAGATATATACAGAGATCACTGGGGATACACGCGTCGGGTCGCCATAGATATATACAGAGATCACTGGGGATACACGCGTCGGGTCGCCATAGATATATACAGAGATCACTGGGGATACACGCGTTGGGTCGCCATAGATATATACAGAGATCACTGGGGGATACACGTGGGGTCGCCATAGATATATACAGAGATCACTGGGGATACACGTGGGGTCGCCATAGATATATACAGAGATCACTGGGGATACACGTGGGGTCGCCATAGATATATACAGAGATCACTGGGGGATACACGCGTGGGTCGCCATAGATATATACAGAGATCACTGGGGATACACGCGTCGGGTCGCCATAGATATATACAGAGATCACTGGGGATACACGCGTGGGTCGCCATAGATATATATAGAGATCACTGGGGATACACGTGGGGTCGCCATAGATATATATAGAGATCACTGGGGGATACACGTGGGGTCGCCATAGATATATACAGAGATCACTGGGGATACACGTGGGGTCGCCATAGATATATACAGAGATCACTGGGGGATACACGCGTCGGGTCGCCATAGATATATACAGAGATCACTGGGGGATACACGTGGGGTCGCCATAGATATATATAGAGATCACTGGGGATACACGCGGGGTCGCCATAGATATATACAGAGATCACTGGGGGATACACGTGGGGTCGCCATAGATATATACAGAGATCACTGGGGATACACGTGGGGTCGCCATAGATATATACAGAGATCACTGGGGATACACGCGTCGGGTCGCCATATATATATACAGAGATCACTGGGGATACACGCGTCGGGTCGCCATAGATATATACAGAGATCACTGGGGGATACACGTGGGGTCGCCATAGATATATACAGAGATCACTGGGGGATACACGTGGGGTCGCCATAGATATATACAGAGATCACTGGGGGATACACGTGGGGTTGCCATAGATATATACAGAGATCACTGGGGGATACACGTGGGGTCGCCATAGATATATACAGAGATCACTGGGGATACACGTGGGGTCGCCATAGATATATACAGAGATCACTGGGGGATACACGTGGGGTCGCCATAGATATATACGGAGATCACTGGGGGATACACGCGTGGGTCGCCATAGATATATACAGAGATCACTAGGGGATACACGCGTGGGTCGCCATAGATGTATACAGAGATCACTGGGGGATACACGCGTGGGTCGCCATAGATATATATAGAGATCACTGGGGATGCACGTGGGGTCGCCATAGATATATATAGAGATCACTGGGGGATACACGTGGGGTCGCCATAGATATATACAGAGATCACTGGGGATACACGTGGGGTCGCCATAGATATATACAGAGATCACTGGGGGATACACGCGTCGGGTCGCCATAGATATATACAGAGATCACTGGGGGATACACGTGGGGTCGCCATAGATATATATAGAGATCACTGGGGATACACGCGGGGTCGCCATAGATATATACAGAGATCACTGGGGGATACACGTGGGGTCGCCATAGATATATACAGAGATCACTGGGGATACACGTGGGGTCGCCATAGATATATACAGAGATCACTGGGGATACACGCGTCGGGTCGCCATATATATATACAGAGATCACTGGGGATACACGCGTCGGGTCGCCATAGATATATACAGAGATCACTGGGGGATACACGTGGGGTCGCCATAGATATATACAGAGATCACTGGGGGATACACGTGGGGTCGCCATAGATATATACAGAGATCACTGGGGGATACACGTGGGGTTGCCATAGATATATACAGAGATCACTGGGGGATACACGTGGGGTCGCCATAGATATATACAGAGATCACTGGGGATACACGCGTCGGGTCGCCATAGATATATACAGAGATCACTGGGGGATACACGTGGGGTCGCCATAGATATATACAGAGATCACTGGGGGATACACCTGGGGTCGCCATAGATATATACAGAGATCACTGGGGATACACGTGGGGTCGCCATAGATATATACAGAGATCACTGGGGGATACACGTGGGGTCGCCATAGATATATACGGAGATCACTGGGGGATACACGCGTCGGGTCGCCATAGATAAATACAGAGATCACTGGGGGATACACGTGGGGTCGCCATAGATATATACAGAGATCACTGGGGGATACACGCGTCGGGTCGCCATAGATATATACAGAGATCACTGGGGATACACGCGTCGGGTCGCCATAGATATATACAGAGATCACTGGGGGATACACGTGGGGTCGCCATAGATATATACAGAGATCACTGGGGATACACGCGTCGGGTCGCCATAGATATATACAGAGATCACTGGGGATACACGCGTCGGGTCGCCATAGATATATACAGAGATCACTGGGGATACACGCGTTGGGTCGCCATAGATATATACAGAGATCACTGGGGGATACACGTGGGGTCGCCATAGATATATACAGAGATCACTGGGGATACACGTGGGGTCGCCATAGATATATACAGAGATCACTGGGGATACACTTCGGGTCGCCATAGATATATTCAGAGATCACTGGGGGATACACGTGGGGTCGCCATAGATATATACAGAGATCACTGGGGATACACGCGTCGGGTCGCCATAGATAGATACAGAGATCACTGGGGGATACGCGTGGGGTCGCCATAGATATATACAGAGATCACTGGGGGATACACGCGTCGGGTCGCCATAGATATATACAGAGATCACTGGGGATACACGCGTCGGGTCGCCATAGATATATACAGAGATCACTGGGGGATACACGTGGGGTCGCCATAGATATATACAGAGATCACTGGGGGATACACGCGTCGGGTAGCCATAGATATATACAGAGATCACTGGGGATACACGCGTCGGGTCGCCATAGATATATACAGAGATCACTGGGGGATACACGCGTCGGGTCGCCATAGATATACACGAAGATCACTGGGGGATACACGCGTGGGTCGCCATAGATGTATATAGAGATCACTGGGGGATACACGCGTGGGTCGCCATAGATATATACAGAGATCACTGGGGGATACACGTGGGGTCGCCATAGATATATATAGAGATCACTGGGGATACACGCGTCGGGTCGCCATAGATATATACAGAGATCACTGGGGGATACACGTGGGGTCGCCATAGATATATACAGAGATCACTGGGGGATACACGCGTCGGGTCGCCATGGATATATGCAGAGATCACTGGGGATACACGCGTCGGGTCGCCATAGATATATACAAAGATCACTGGGGATACACGCGTGGGGTCGCCATAGATATATACAGAGATCACTAGGGGATACACGCGTGGGTCGCCATAGATGTATATAGAGATCACTGGGGGATACACGCGTGGGTCGCCATAGATATATACAGAGATCACTAGGGGATACACGCGTGGGTCGCCATAGATGTATACAGAGATCACTGGGGGATACACGCGTGGGTCGCCATAGATATATACAGAGATCACTAGGGGATACACGCGTGGGTCGCCATAGATTTATATAGAGATCACAGGGGTTTACACGCGTGGGTCGCCATAGATGTATATAGAGATCACTGGGGGATACACGCGTAGGTCACCATAGATGTATATAGAGATCACTGGGGGATACACGCGTGGGTCGCCATAGATATATATAGGGATCACTGGGGGATACACGCGTGGGTCGCCATATAGATGTATATAGAGATCACTGGGGGATACACGCGTGGGTCGTCATAGATGTATATAGAGATCACTGGGGGATACACGTGGGGTCGCCATAGATATATATAGAGATCACTGGGAGATACACGCGTGGGTCGCCATAGATGTATATAGAGATCACTGGGAGATACACGCGTGGGTCGCCATAGATGTATATAGAGATCACTGGGGGATACACGCGTGGGTCGCCATAGATGTATATAGAGATCACTGGGGGATACACGCGTGGGTCGCCATAGATGTATATAGAGATCACTGGGGAATACACGTGGGGTCGCCATAGATATATATAGAGATCATTGGGGGATACACGCGTGGGTCGCCATAGATACATATACAGAAATTTTACCTTTTGGCTTTTAAGTGGTTTTAAGAATGTGAATACGTAATAGTTTATAATATTAGTAAGGTGTCGCCTTGTGTTTTTTTTTAGGGTTGGGGGGGGTGTTGGAAAGGTGCGTGATTCATAAACTGGTGGCCCAGTTGTGAATATGACCAGAAATTCATGCAGCATACTGATACATACACACATGGCATTAGCAAAAAGATGAAGCGAAGCGAACAACTTTTCTACCTCATTTGGTAGTCAACTTAATTGCGGATCGTGGTTCGTGGGTACGAACCCTTGAACCTGATTCCGGGACAAGTTACATCTAACCCCATTGCATTGTCCTGGTAGGTTTCCTGGACCAATTGAACCTTTATGTTCACATTTATTTGTTCAAGTCCGTATCTTAAAATACCAAACACAAGGCATTTCTGGATGCATTATGTCCTCCGCTATGAGTTCATGTTTAGCTCTGGATGTGTAACCACCCGCTGGGGTCGCCATCGTGAAGGGACCATCATCACTACACACCTCTCCAATCCGTAGAATTGCTCTATCTACCATTCTACTACCGCTTACCACCCCCATATCTCCTCCCCCTTCCCCCGTCCCCATCCTGTAGACGTGTCTTACCGGGACCTGCTGAGCCCCACACAGCTGGGCATTGTGGCCGACCTGTCCGGGTGTATGGTACACCGGCGGGTCATCGCCTGTGACGACATGTGCTACCACCAGCGGTACCGGACCTTCGACGGCACCTGCAACAACCTGAAGAACCCGATGTGGGGCGCCTCGCTCACGCCGCTCAACCGCCTGCTGCCGGCCGTCTACGATAACGGCTTCAACTCTCCACGAGGTCAGTGCAGGTTGTGGTCAAAGCGCCACGAAATCGGTTACGTGTGTGCCTCAAACTGAGGGAGTAACGGCTGTGCCCTTAGTTAACACCAGCCGGAGAACATAATGTTACTGTATGTGGCTTTACCCACCCGATTGTTTCTGGCTTCGTCTCGCGTAGAGAGGGGATTTAATATAAGTAGTCAGATGCGAGCTGGGAGGTAAATTGTAAAGCTCTCGTCTTCTTGACTTCCAATCGTCCTGAATGATTCCAGTATTGGAAGCCACTCACCACCCGGTACAACCACTGGCTCGTTTAACGCTTATAATTATTATCATGGACGACTGTGCACTCATACCAAATAATATGTAAATGTGATGTACCATGAACCTATGGCCTAAGTTATACGGAAAAAAACATGTCTTTCTATTGTTGGGTCCCCACCAAGCGTTACAACGCTAGTCAGTCACTAGCCATGTTTTACCGTTGTCAGGTTGGGACCCCACCAAGCGTTACAACGCTAGTCAGTCACTAGCCATGTTTTACCCTTGTCAGATTGGGACCCCACCAAGCGTTACAACACTAGTCAGTCACTAGCCATGTTTTACCGTTGTCAGGTTGGGACCCCACCAAGAGTTACAACGGCTTCCCGCTGCCCAGCGCCCGCAAGGTGTCGCTGGACATCGCCTCGGCCTCCCACATTACCCCGGACGAGCAGTACACCCACATGCTGATGCAGTGGGGCCAGTTCGTGGACCACGATCTGGACTTCGTGCCGATGGCCGTCAGCAACGCTCGCTTCAGCGACGGCCGCTTCTGCAACGAGACGTGCGACTACCACCCCCCCTGCTTCCCCATCCCCACCCCCAGCGACGACCCGCGCGTGCGCCGTCGCCGCTGCATCGGGCTGACGCGCTCGAGCGCCATGTGCGGCAGCGGGATGACGTCACTGTTCTTCAACCAGGTCTACATGCGCGAGCAGGTGAACGAGATCACCGCCTACATGGACGCCTCCAACATCTACGGCAGCTCGGACGAGGAGTCGCGCAACCTGCGAGACTTCACGCTGAACCGCGGGCAGCTGAGGACCGGCTTCACGCTGCACTCGGGCAAGGCCATGCTGCCGCCCAACAACGGGGAGCCCATCGACTGCCAGATGGACCCCAACAAGGCCCACGTCCCTTGCTTCCAGGCCGGGGACGTCCGGGCCAATGAACAGCTGGGGTTGCTGTCCATGCACACGCTGTGGATGCGGGAACACAACCGCGTGACCGGGCGGCTCCTCGAGCTCAACTCCCACTGGGACGGCGACACGCTGTACCACGAGGGCAGGAAGATCGTGGGCGCCCAGCTGCAGCACATCACCTACACCCACTGGCTGCCCAAGATCCTGGGGCCCCGGGGGATGGCGCTCCTGGGCGAGTACAAGGGGTACGACCCCTCCGTCGACGCCACCATTGTCAACGACTTCGCCACGGCCGCCTACCGCTTCGGCCACAGCCTCATCAACCCCATCATCTACCGCCTGAACGAGACCCTGCAGCCCATCCCCGAGGGCAACCTGCCCCTCCACCTGGCCTTCTTCGCCCCCTTCCGGCTGATGGAGGAGGGGGGCATCGACCCCATCATGCGCGGCATGTTCGGCCGCGCCGCCAAGAAACTGACGCCGGGCGAGCTGCTCAACACCGAGCTGACGGAGCGGCTGTTCAAACTCGCCCACGAGGTGGCGCTCGACCTGGCGGCGGTGAACATTCAGCGCGGTCGGGATCACGGCCTGCCGTCCTACAACGCCTACCGGGAGCACTGCGGCCTGCCCCGAGCGCGCTCCTTCGAGGACCTCAGGCCGGAAATTGCCAGCGCCGAGATCCGCCGGAAGTTACGTGACGTCTACGGCCATGTCGGTGAGTTGACGTCACAGCGCCAGGTCTCGGTGGCACGTGACCACTTAAACGCGTGGATGCGTGACGTCGCGACCTGGTGCCACGTGATACCGTGACCTGGTGCCACGTGACATCGTGACCTGGTGCCACGTGACATCGTGACCTGGTGCCACGTGACATCGTGACCTGGTGCCACATGACATTGTGACATGGTGCCACGTGACATCGTAACCTGGTGCCACGTGACCTGGTGCCACGTGACCTGGTGCCACGTGACATCGTGACATGGTGCAACGTGACATTGTGACATCGTGCCACGTGACATCGTGACATCGTGCCACATGACATCGTGCCACGTGACATCGTGCCACGTGACATCGTGACATCGTGCCACGTGACATCGTGACATCGTGACATCGTGCCACATGACATCGTGACATCGTGCCACATGACATCGTGCCACGTGACATCGTGACCTGGTGGAGTCGAAGTCCTTTGCTTGATCATCGAACATAATCATTAATGTTCACTAGATGTATCCTAGATTGAAAACGAAATCCGATTTTACACATTTGTTCTAAAATGGAATAATCCTTATACTTAACACTTATAAAATGTGGACGTATCTGCCCGAGCTGACCGTTCTGTTTGTGCCGTGCTCCAGACAACATTGACCCGTGGGTGGGCGGTCTAAGCGAGGACCTGGTGGAGAGCGCCCGGATAGGCCCCACCTTCCTCTGTATCATCGCCGGCCAGTTCAAGCGGATACGAGATGGCGACAGGTAAGGGCACCCCACCTCGCCACCCTGACCCACTCATGCTTGGTCTGTAGGGGGCCTGCATACTCTGTTGGGGCCCTGCATACTCTGTTGGGGGGCCCTGCATTCTCTGTTGCGGGGCCCTGCATACTCTGTTGGGGGGCCCTGCATACTCTGTTGGGGCCCTGCATACTGTGTTGGTTGGGCTTGTAAAGAAACCTACAATGTGGTTCAGATATATTTTTGTGCAAGTTGATATAAATAATGTATTTTAAGCGATATTGGTACGTGAAGCGATATATCCCTGAGAGTCCGTATTGTGTAGCCTTGCCACATGCCTAACCTGAAACATTCATCTACTCCCACCCTCCCCCACCCCTCTCCTTCCCCCTCTCCTCCCTGCCCCCTCCCCTCCCTCTCCACCTACCCTCCCCCTTTCTCCCTCCCCCTCCACCTCCCCCCCTCCCTTCTTTCCCGTTACCCCGCCCTCAGGTTTTATTACGAGAACCCGGGGGTGTTTAGCGCGGGCCAGCTGACGGAGCTGCGGCAGACCAGTCTGGCGAGAGTCATCTGCGACAACTCGGACGGGATCACTCAGGTCCAGAGGGACGTCTTCCTCAACGCCGTCTTCCCGCGAGACTTCATACAGTGCGAGGACGAGAGCAGCCTGCCCAGGGTGGACCTGAAGCTCTGGGCCCACTGCTGCTACGGTCAGTGCCTCTCGTGTCTGGCGGGGGGTCTGACCAGGGTGGACCTCAAGGTCTGAGCCCACTGCTGCTACGGTCAGTGCCTCTCGTGTCTGGGGGGGGGGACTGACCAGGGTGGACCTCAAGGTCTGAGCCCACTGCTGCTACGGTCAGTGCCTCTCGTGTGGGGGAGGGGACTGACCAGGGTGGACCTCAAGGTCTGAGCCCACTGCTGCTACGGTCAGTGCCTCTCGTGTCTCGGGGGGGGGGACTGACCAGGGTGGACCTCAAGGTCTCGGCCCACTGCTGCTACGGTCAGTGCCTCTCGTGTGGGGGAGGGGACTGACCAGGGTGGATCTCAAGGTCTGGGCCTACTGCTGCTACGGTCAGTGCCTCTCGTGTGGGGGAGGGGAGTGACCAGGGTGGACCTCAAGGTCTGGGCCCACTGCTGCTACGGTCAGTGCCTCTCGTGTGGGGGAGGGAACTGACCAGGGTGGACCTCAGGGTGTGGGCCCACTGCTGCTACGGTCAGTGCCTCTCGTGTGGGGGAGGGGACTGACCAGGGTGGACCTCAAGGTCTGGGCCCACTGCTGCTACGGTCAGTGCCTCTCGTGTGGGGGAGGAGACTGACCAGGGTGGACCTCAGGGTCTGGGCCCACTGCTGCTACGGTCAGTGCCTCTCGTGTGGGGGAGGGGAGTGACCAGGGTGGACCTCAAGGTCTGGGCCCACTGCTGCTACGGTCAGTGCCTCTCGTGTGGGGGAGGGGACTGACCAGGGTGGACCTCAGGGTCTGGGCCCACTGCTGCTACGGTCAGTGCCTCTCGTGTGGGGGAGGGGACTGACCAGGGTGGACCTCAAGGTCTGGGCCCACTGCTGCTACGGTCAGTGCCTCTCGTGTGGGGGAGGGGACTGACCAGGGTGGACCTCAAGGTCTGGGCCCACTGCTGCTACGGTCAGTGCCTCTCGTGTGGGGGAGGGGAGTGACCAGGGTGGACCTCAAGGTCTGGGCCCACTGCTGCTACGGTCAGTGCCTTTCGTGTGGGGGAGGGGACTGACCAGGGTGGACCTGAAGCTCTGGGCCCACTGCTGCTACGGTCAGTGCCTCTCGTGTCTGGCGGGGGGTCTGACCAGGGTGGACCTCAAGGTCTGAGCCCACTGCTGCTACGGTCAGTGCCTCTCGTGTCTGGGGGGGGGGGGACTGACCAGGGTGGACCTCCAGGTCTGGGCCCACTGCTGCTACGGTCAGTGCCTCTCGTGTGGGGGAGGGGAGTGATCAGGGTGGACCTCAGGGTCTGGGCCCACTGCTGCTACGGTCAGTGCCTCTCGTGTCTGGGGGGGGGACTGACCAGGGTGGACCTCCAGGTCTGGGCCCACTGCTGCTACGGTCAGTGCCTCTCGTGTGGGGGAGGGGAGTGACCAGGGTGGACCTCAGGGTCTGGGCCCACTGCTGCTACGGTCAGTGCCTCTCGTGTGGGGGAGGGGAGTGACCAGGGTGGACCTCAAGGTCTGGGCCCACTGCTGCTACGGTCAGTGCTTCTCGTGTGGGGGAGGGGAGTGACCAGGGTGGACCTCAGGGTGTGGGCCCACTGCTGCTACGGTCAGTGCCTCTCGTGTGGGGGAGGGGACTGACCAGGGTGGATCTCAAGGTCTGAGCCCACTGCTGCTACGGTCAGTGCCTCTCGTGTCTGGGGGGGGGGGACTGACCAGGGTGGACCTCAAGGTCTGGGCCCACTGCTGCTACGGTCAGTGCCTCTCGTGTCTGGGGGGGGGACTGACCAGGGTGGACCTCAAGGTCTGGGCCTACTGCTGCTACGGTCAGTGCCTCTCGTGTGGGGGAGGGGAGTGACCAGGGTGGACCTCAAGGTCTGGGCCCACTGCTGCTACGGTCAGTGCCTCTCGTGTGGGGGAGGGAACTGACCAGGGTGGACCTCAGGGTCTGGGCCCACTGCTGCTACGGTCAGTGCCTCTCGTGTGGGGGAGGGGACTGACCAGGGTGGACCTCAGGGTCTGGGCCCACTGCTGCTACGGTCAGTGCCTCTCGTGTGGGGGAGGGGACTGACCAGGGTGGACCTCAGGGTCTGGGCCCACTGCTGCTACGGTCAGTGCCTCTCGTGTGGGGGAGGGGAGTGACCAGGGTGGACCTCAAGGTCTGGGCCCACTGCTGCTACGGTCAGTGCCTCTCGTGTGGGGGAGGGGACTGACCAGGGTGGACCTCAGGGTCTGGGGACACTGCTGCTACGGTCAGTGCCTCTCGTGTGGGGGAGGGGACTGACCAGGGTGGACCTCAAGGTCTGGGCCCACTGCTGCTACGGTCAGTGCCTCTCGTGTGGGGGAGGGGACTGACCAGGGTGGACCTCAAGGTCTGGGCCCACTGCTGCTACGGTCAGTGCCTCTCGTGTGGGGGAGGGGAGTGACCAGGGTGGACCTCAAGGTCTGGGCCCACTGCTGCTACGGTCAGTGCCTCTCGTGTGGGGGAGGGGACTGACCAGGGTGGACCTGAAGCTCTGGGCCCACTGCTGCTACGGTCAGTGCCTCTCGTGTCTGGCGGGGGGTCTGACCAGGGTGGACCTCAAGGTCTGAGCCCACTGCTGCTACGGTCAGTGCCTCTCGTGTCTGGGGGGGGGGACTGACCAGGGTGGACCTCCAGGTCTGGGCCCACTGCTGCTACGGTCAGTGCCTCTCGTCTGGGGGAGGGGACTGACCAGGGTGGACCTCAGGGTCTGGGCCCACTGCTGCTATGGTCAGTGCCTCTCGTGTGGGGGAGGGGAGTGATCAGGGTGGACCTCAGGGTCTGGGCCCACTGCTGCTACGGTCAGTGCCTCTCGTGTCTGGGGGGGGGACTGACCAGGGTGGACCTCAAGGTCTGGGCCCACTGCTGCTACGGTCAGTGCCTCTCGTGTCTGGTGGGGGGACTGACCAGGGTGGACCTCAAGGTCTGGGCCCACTGCTGCTACGGTCAGTGCCTCTCGTGTGGGGGAGGGGAGTGACCAGGGTGGACCTCAAGGTCTGGGCCCACTGCTGCTACGGTCAGTGCCTCTCGTGTGGGGGAGGGGAGTGACCAGGTTGGACCTCAGGGTGTGGGCCCACTGCTGCTACGGTCAGTGCCTCTCGTGTGGGGGAGGGGACTGACCAGGGTGGACCTCAAGGTCTGGGCCCACTGCTGCTACGGTCAGTGCCTCTCGTGTGGGGGTGGGGACTGACCAGGGTGGACCTCAAGGTCTGGGCCCACTGCTGCTACGGTCAGTGCCTCTCGTGTGGGGGAGGGGACTGAGCAGGGTGGACCTCAGGGTCTGGGCCCACTGCTGCTACGGTCAGTGCCTCTCGTGTGGGGGAGGGGACTGACCAGGGTGGACCTCAGGGTCTGGGCCCACTGCTGCTACGGTCAGTGCCTCTCGTGTGGGGGAGGGGACTGAGCAGGGTGGACCTCAGGGTCTGGGCCCACTGCTGCTACGGTCAGTGCCTCTCGTGTCCAGGGAGGGGGGGGGGTCTGACTAGGGTGGACCTCAAGGTCTGGGCCCACTGCTGCTACGGTCAGTGCCTCTCGTGTGGGGGAGGGGAGTGACCAGGGTGGACCTCAAGGTCTGGGCCCACTGCTGCTACGGTCAGTGCCTCTCGTGTGGGGGAACGGACTGACCAGGGTGGACCTCAGGGTCTGGGCCCACTGCTGCTACGGTCAGTGCCTCTCGTGTGGGGGAGGGGACTGACCAGGGTGGACCTCAGGGTCTGGGCCCACTGCTGCTACGGTCAGTGCCTCTCGTGTGGGGGAGGGGAGTGACCAGGGTGGACCTCAAGGTCTGGGCCCACTGCTGCTATGGTCAGTGCCTCTCGTGTGGGGGAGGGGACTGACCAGGGTGGACCTCAAGGTCTGGGCCCACTGCTGCTATGGTCAGTGCCTCTCGTGTGGGGGAGGGGACTGACCAGGGTGGACCTCAGGGTCTGGGCCCACTGCTGCTATGGTCAGTGCCTCTCGTGTGGGGGAGGGGTCTGACCAGGGTGGACCTCAGGGTCTGGGCCCACTGCTGCTACGGTCAGTGCCTCTCGTGTGGGGGAGGGGAGTGACCAGGGTGGACCTCAAGGTCTGGGCCCACTGCTGCTACGGTCAGTGCCTCTCGTGTGGGGGAGGGGAGTGACCAGGGTGGACCTCAAGGTCTGGGCCCACTGCTGCTACGGTCAGTGCCTCTCGTGTGGGGGAACGGACTGACCAGGGTGGACCTCAGGGTCTGGGCCCACTGCTGCTACGGTCAGTGCCTCTCGTGTGGGGGAGGGGTCTGACCAGGGTGGACCTCAGGGTCTGGGCCCACTGCTGCTACGGTCAGTGCTTCTCGTGTGGGGGAGGGGACTGACCAGGGTGGACCTCAGGGTCTGGGCCCACTGCTGCTACGGTCAGTGCCTCTCGTGTGGGGGAGGGGAGTGACCAGGGTGGACCTCAAGGTCTGGGCCCACTGCTGCTATGGTCAGTGCCTCTCGTGTGGGGGAGGGGACTGACCAGGGTGGACCTCAAGGTCTGGGCCCACTGCTGCTATGGTCAGTGCCTCTCGTGTGGGGGAGGGGACTGACCAGGGTGGACCTCAGGGTCTGGGCCCACTGCTGCTATGGTCAGTGCCTCTCGTGTGGGGGAGGGGTCTGACCAGGGTGGACCTCAGGGTCTGGGCCCACTGCTGCTACGGTCAGTGCCTCTCGTGTGGGGGAGGGGACTGACCAGGGTGGACCTCAGGGTCTGGGCCCACTGCTGCTACGGTCAGTGCCTTTCGTGTGGGGGAGGGGAGTGACCAGGGTGGACCTCAAGGTCTGGGCCCACTGCTGCTATGGTCAGTGCCTCTCGTGTGGGGGAGGGGTCTGACCAGGGTGGACCTCAAGGTCTGGGCCCACTGCTGCTATGGTCAGTGCCTCTCGTGTGGGGGAGGGGACTGACCAGGGTGGACCTCAAGGTCTGGGCCCACTGCTGCTATGGTCAGTGCCTCTCGTGTGGGGGAGGGGAGTGACCAGGGTGGACCTCAGGGTCTGGGCCCACTGCTGCTATGGTCAGTGCCTCTCGTGTGGGGGAGGGGACTGACCAGGGTGGACCTCAGGTTCTGGGCCCACTGCTGCTATGGTCAGTGCCTCTCGTGTGGGGGAGGGGAGTGACCAGGGTGGACCTGAAGCTCTGGGCCCACTGCTGCTACGGTCAGTGCCTCTCGTGTGGGGGAGGGGACTGACCAGGGTGGACCTCAGGGTCTGGGCCCACTGCTGCTATGGTCAGTGCCTCTCGTGTGGGGGAGGGGAGTGACCAGGGTGGACCTCAGGGTCTGGGCCCACTGCTGCTACGGTCAGTGCCTCTCGTGTCTGGGGGGGGGGACTGACCAGGGTGGACCTCAAGGTCTGGACCCACTGCTGCTATGGTCAGTGCCTCTCGTGTGGGGGAGGGGACTGACCAGGGTGGACCTCAAGGTCTGGGCCCACTGCTGCTATGGTCAGTGCCTCTCGTGTGGGGGAGGGGACTGACCAGGGTGGACCTCAGGGTCTGGGCCCACTGCTGCTACGGTCAGTGCCTCTCGTGTGGGGGAGGGGACTGACCAGGGTGGACCTCAGGGTCTGGGCCCACTGCTGCTACGGTCAGTGCCTCTCGTGTGGGGGAGGGGAGTGACCAGGGTGGACCTCAAGGTCTGGGCCCACTGCTGCTACGGTCAGTGCCTCTCGTGTGGGGGAGGGGACTGACCAGGGTGGACCTCAGGGTCTGGGGACACTGCTGCTACGGTCAGTGCCTCTCGTGTGGGGGAGGGGACTGACCAGGGTGGACCTCAAGGTCTGGGCCCACTGCTGCTACGGTCAGTGCCTCTCGTGTGGGGGAGGGGACTGACCAGGGTGGACCTCAAGGTCTGGGCCCACTGCTGCTACGGTCAGTGCCTCTCGTGTGGGGGAGGGGAGTGACCAGGGTGGACCTCAGGGTCTGGGCCCACTGCTGCTACGGTCAGTGCCTCTCGTGTGGGGGAGGGGACTGACCAGGGTGGACCTGAAGCCCTGGGCCCACTGCTGCTACGGTCAGTGCCTCTCGTGTCTGGCGGGGGGTCTGACCAGGGTGGACCTCAAGGTCTGAGCCCACTGCTGCTACGGTCAGTGCCTCTCGTGTCTGGGGGGGGGACTGACCAGGGTGGACCTCCAGGTCTGGGCCCACTGCTGCTACGGTCAGTGCCTCTCGTCTGGGGGAGGGGACTGACCAGGGTGGACCTCAGGGTCTGGGCCCACTGCTGCTATGGTCAGTGCCTCTCGTGTGGGGGAGGGGAGTGATCAGGGTGGACCTCAGGGTCTGGGCCCACTGCTGCTACGGTCAGTGCCTCTCGTGTCTGGGGGGGGGACTGACCAGGGTGGACCTCAAGGTCTGGGCCCACTGCTGCTACGGTCAGTGCCTCTCGTGTGGGGGAGGGGAGTGACCAGGGTGGACCTCAGGGTCTGGGCCCACTGCTGCTACGGTCAGTGCCTCTCGTGTGGGGGAGGGGAGTGACCAGGGTGGACCTCAAGGTCTGGGCCCACTGCTGCTACGGTCAGTGCCTCTCGTGTGGGGGAGGGGAGTGACCAGGTTGGACCTCAGGGTGTGGGCCCACTGCTGCTACGGTCAGTGCCTCTCGTGTGGGGGAGGGGACTGACCAGGGTGGACCTCAAGGTCTGGGCCCACTGCTGCTACGGTCAGTGCCTCTCGTGTGGGGGTGGGGACTGACCAGGGTGGACCTCAAGGTCTGGGCCCACTGCTGCTACGGTCAGTGCCTCTCGTGTGGGGGAGGGGACTGAGCAGGGTGGACCTCAGGGTCTGGGCCCACTGCTGCTACGGTCAGTGCCTCTCGTGTGGGGGAGGGGACTGACCAGGGTGGACCTCAGGGTCTGGGCCCACTGCTGCTACGGTCAGTGCCTCTCGTGTGGGGGAGGGGACTGAGCAGGGTGGACCTCAGGGTCTGGGCCCACTGCTGCTACGGTCAGTGCCTCTCGTGTCCAGGGAGGGGGGGGGGGGTCTGACTAGGGTGGACCTCAAGGTCTGGGCCCACTGCTGCTACGGTCAGTGCCTCTCGTGTGGGGGAGGGGAGTGACCAGGGTGGACCTCAAGGTCTGGGCCCACTGCTGCTACGGTCAGTGCCTCTCGTGTGGGGGAACGGACTGACCAGGGTGGACCTCAGGGTCTGGGCCCACTGCTGCTACGGTCAGTGCCTCTCGTGTGGGGGAGGGGACTGACCAGGGTGGACCTCAGGGTCTGGGCCCACTGCTGCTACGGTCAGTGCCTCTCGTGTGGGGGAGGGGAGTGACCAGGGTGGACCTCAAGGTCTGGGCCCACTGCTGCTATGGTCAGTGCCTCTCGTGTGGGGGAGGGGACTGACCAGGGTGGACCTCAAGGTCTGGGCCCACTGCTGCTATGGTCAGTGCCTCTCGTGTGGGGGAGGGGACTGACCAGGGTGGACCTCAGGGTCTGGGCCCACTGCTGCTATGGTCAGTGCCTCTCGTGTGGGGGAGGGGTCTGACCAGGGTGGACCTCAGGGTCTGGGCCCACTGCTGCTACGGTCAGTGCCTCTCGTGTGGGGGAGGGGACTGACCAGGGTGGACCTCAGGGTCTGGGCCCACTGCTGCTACGGTCAGTGCCTTTCGTGTGGGGGAGGGGAGTGACCAGGGTGGACCTCAAGGTCTGGGCCCACTGCTGCTATGGTCAGTGCCTCTCGTGTGGGGGAGGGGTCTGACCTGGGTGGACCTCAAGGTCTGGGCCCACTGCTGCTATGGTCAGTGCCTCTCGTGTGGGGGAGGGGACTGACCAGGGTGGACCTCAAGGTCTGGGCCCACTGCTGCTATGGTCAGTGCCTCTCGTGTGGGGGAGGGGACTGACCAGGGTGGACCTCAGGGTCTGGGCCCACTGCTGCTATGGTCAGTGCCTCTCGTGTGGGGGAGGGGAGTGACCAGGGTGGACCTCAAGGTCTGGGCCCACTGCTGCTATGGTCAGTGCCTCTCGTGTGGGGGAGGGGAGTGACCAGGGTGGACCTCAGGGTCTGGGCCCACTGCTGCTATGGTCAGTGCCTCTCGTGTGGGGGAGGGGACTGACCAGGGTGGACCTCAGGGTCTGGGCCCACTGCTGCTATGGTCAGTGCCTCTCGTGTGGGGGAGGGGAGTGACCAGGGTGGACCTGAAGCTCTGGGCCCACTGCTGCTACGGTCAGTGCCTCTCGTGTGGGGGAGGGGACTGACCAGGGTGGACCTCAGGGTCTGGGCCCACTGCTGCTATGGTCAGTGCCTCTCGTGTGGGGGAGGGGAGTGACCAGGGTGGACCTCAGGGTCTGGGCCCACTGCTGCTACGGTCAGTGCCTCTCGTGTGGGGGAGGGGACTGACCAGGGTGGACCTCAGGGTCTGGGCCCACTGCTGCTACGGTCAGTGCCTCTCGTGTGGGGGAGGGGAGTGACCAGGGTGGACCTCAGGGTCTGGGCCCACTGCTGCTACGGTCAGTGCCTCTCGTGTGGGGGAGGGGACTGACCAGTGTGGACCTCAGGGTCTGGGCCCACTGCTGCTACGGTCAGTGTCTCTCGTGTGGGGGAGGGGAGTGACCAGGGTGGACCTCAGGGTCTGGGCCCACTGCTGCTACGGTCAGTGCCTCTCGTGTGGGGGAGGGGAGTGACCAGGGTGGACCTCAGGGTCTGGGCCCACTGCTGCTACGGTCAGTGCCTCTCGTGTGGGGGAGGGGAGTGACCAGGGTGGACCTCAGGGTCTGGGCCCACTGCTGCTACGGTCAGTGCCTCTCGTGTGGGGGAGGGGAGTGACCAGGGTGGACCTCAGGGTCTGGGCCCACTGCTGCTACGGTCAGTGCCTCTCGTGTGGGGGAGGGGAGTGACCAGGGTGGACCTCAAGGTCTGGGCCCACTGCTGCTACGGTCAGTGCCTCTCGTGTGGGGGAGGGGAGTGACCAGGGTGGACCTCAGGGTCTGGGCCCACTGCTGCTACGGTCAGTGCCTCTCGTGTGGGGGAGGGGAGTGACCAGGGTGGACCTCAGGGTCTGGGCCCACCGCTGCTACGGTCAGTGCCTCTCGTGTGGGGGAGTGGAGTGACCAGGTGGACCTCAGGGTCTGGGCCCACTGCTGCTACGGTCAGTGCCTCTCGTGTCCAGGGAGGGGGGGGGGGTCTGACTAGGGTGGACCTCAAGGTCTGGGCCCACTGCTGCTACGGTCAGTGCCTCTCGTGTGGGGGAGGGGAGTGACCAGGGTGGACCTCAAGGTCTGGGCCCACTGCTGCTACGGTCAGTGCCTCTCGTGTGGGGGAACGGACTGACCAGGGTGGACCTCAGGGTCTGGGCCCACTGCTGCTACGGTCAGTGCCTCTCGTGTGGGGGAGGGGACTGACCAGGGTGGACCTCAGGGTCTGGGCCCACTGCTGCTACGGTCAGTGCCTCTCGTGTGGGGGAGGGGAGTGACCAGGGTGGACCTCAAGGTCTGGGCCCACTGCTGCTATGGTCAGTGCCTCTCGTGTGGGGGAGGGGACTGACCAGGGTGGACCTCAAGGTCTGGGCCCACTGCTGCTATGGTCAGTGCCTCTCGTTTGGGGGAGGGGACTGACCAGGGTGGACCTCAGGGTCTGGGCCCACTGCTGCTATGGTCAGTGCCTCTCGTGTGGGGGAGGGGTCTGACCAGGGTGGACCTCAGGGTCTGGGCCCACTGCTGCTACGGTCAGTGCCTCTCGTGTGGGGGAGGGGACTGACCAGGGTGGACCTCAGGGTCTGGGCCCACTGCTGCTACGGTCAGTGCCTTTCGTGTGGGGGAGGGGAGTGACCAGGGTGGACCTCAAGGTCTGGGCCCACTGCTGCTATGGTCAGTGCCTCTCGTGTGGGGGAGGGGTCTGACCTGGGTGGACCTCAAGGTCTGGGCCCACTGCTGCTATGGTCAGTGCCTCTCGTGTGGGGGAGGGGACTGACCAGGGTGGACCTCAAGGTCTGGGCCCACTGCTGCTATGGTCAGTGCCTCTCGTGTGGGGGAGGGGACTGACCAGGGTGGACCTCAGGGCCTGGGCCCACTGCTGCTATGGTCAGTGCCTCTCGTGTGGGGGAGGGGAGTGACCAGGGTGGACCTCAGGGTCTGGGCCCACTGCTGCTATGGTCAGTGCCTCTCGTGTGGGGGAGGGGACTGACCAGGGTGGACCTCAGGGTCTGGGCCCACTGCTGCTATGGTCAGTGCCTCTCGTGTGGGGGAGGGGAGTGACCAGGGTGGACCTGAAGCTCTGGGCCCACTGCTGCTACGGTCAGTGCCTCTCGTGTGGGGGAGGGGACTGACCAGGGTGGACCTCAGGGTCTGGGCCCACTGCTGCTATGGTCAGTGCCTCTCGTGTGGGGGAGGGGAGTGACCAGGGTGGACCTCAGGGTCTGGGCCCACTGCTGCTACGGTCAGTGCCTCTCGTGTGGGGGAGGGGACTGACCAGGGTGGACCTCAGGGTCTGGGCCCACTGCTGCTACGGTCAGTGCCTCTCGTGTGGGGGAGGGGAGTGACCAGGGTGGACCTCAGGGTCTGGGCCCACTGCTGCTACGGTCAGTGCCTCTCGTGTGGGGGAGGGGACTGACCAGTGTGGACCTCAGGGTCTGGGCCCACTGCTGCTACGGTCAGTGTCTCTCGTGTGGGGGAGGGGAGTGACCAGGGTGGACCTCAGGGTCTGGGCCCACTGCTGCTACGGTCAGTGCCTCTCGTGTGGGGGAGGGGAGTGACCAGGGTGGACCTCAGGGTCTGGGCCCACTGCTGCTACGGTCAGTGCCTCTCGTGTGGGGGAGGGGAGTGACCAGGGTGGACCTCAGGGTCTGGGCCCACTGCTGCTACGGTCAGTGCCTCTCGTGTGGGGGAGGGGAGTGACCAGGGTGGACCTCAGGGTCTGGGCCCACTGCTGCTACGGTCAGTGCCTCTCGTGTGGGGGAGGGGAGTGACCAGGGTGGACCTCAGGGTCTGGGCCCACTGCTGCTACGGTCAGTGCCTCTCGTGTGGGGGAGGGGAGTGACCAGGGTGGACCTCAGGGTCTGGGCCCACCGCTGCTACGGTCAGTGCCTCTCGTGTGGGGGAGTGGAGTGACCAGGTGGACCTCAGGGTCTGGGCCCACTGCTGCTACGGTCAGTGCCTCTCGTGTGGGGGAGGGGAGTGACCAGGGTGGACCTCAAGGTCTGGGCCCACTGCTGCTACGGTCAGTGCCTCTCGTGTGGGGGAGGGGAGTGACCAGGGTGGACCTCAGGGTCTGGGCCCACTGCTGCTACGGTCAGTGCCTCTCGTGTGGGGGAGGGGAGTGACCAGGGGTTTATAAATGCAGTAACTTTACGTTGATTACGTTGTTTAAGCGTTGTAAATACATCACCATTATTACGAGTTGTGATCTGTTTCCTCCATGTTGTACTCAATGACAGGGTTCTAAGTATAACATAGATGACTCTATACATTTTGTTGGCATTCAATCCACTATGCTTCATGTGGTAAGGCCGCCGGGCTAACAACATCCCATTATCTATCCCTTAACCTGTTTTCTGACAGTGTCCCCGGTGTACTGTCGTTAGCCTTATATCCTGTATTATCGCCCCATTACTCCTGTCCCCCACACGTCCTAAAGGCTACCCCCTTTCCGCTACCCACCACGGCAGACTGCTCCAGGGCCGGTGATTTCCGTTCCATCACCAACCACTTCCGGGGTCGGCGGTCGGTGGACCAGAGCATCCCGCAGGGGGATAGCCCCCGCCCTGACCTTGACCTTCAACACGACGAGGGACCGGCCCAGCCAACGCCATCAGACGCTCGCCGAGGTGAAGGTCTCGAGAACGACCTTGACGACCTTAAACGGGATGACTTCGGGGAGCACGGCGGTCATGACCTTGACCCAGTTGACCTCTCCCCCAAGGGCATGATGGAGCGGATGATGGAGATGTCCCATGATATGATGGATGCCGTGGATACCCGGATTGAAGGCATGGAGGATGTCATACAGCATCTGCAGAAGACTGTGCGCAGGTTGTCGCGCAAGGTAAGCCCACTTCTTCCGCTCCTCCAAGTACTCCGCTAAACCTGATGCTTTCCTCCCACTATCTTCACATGGCCAAAAATCAGCACCACTGGTTAATGTTGCTATTTTATTGCATTAAAACCCCGGCGCTTTATCGCTACAATAAAGAATTAACACTGTATTATACTAATTTCACTAAGCTTATGAATGAAACACGTTTGTATTAAAAGAATGTATCTTTCCCACAAAACTGAAAAGATAAACTAAGGTTAGCTTTGCATGTCGTATGTCACTGCCTGCAATATTTACTGTCGAATGATATAGTTCGCTTTTTAACCATGTGCCTTCATCAAAGCTGCCAGACGACATTGAGCATGAACAGGTAAACTACGGTGAACTTTAACCCTCTAACTTTCCTCTATGTAGATGGCGTGGTAATGTGGTAGTTAAACATTGCCCACCCAACGGGTTATATTCACTTTCATGTTATGCTTTTATGTCTTAGCTTGTCGTTTCAGTTTTTTAACTCATACACCACATGTCTTTAGGTGAGGGCGGTGATGTTTCGGCCGTGTGTCAGCCTCTTTGTCCATATTGCCTTACCATTTACCTTTACCGCTTGCGATTAACCCATTTCTGTTTATGTGACTCAAACCTGAATGCCTAAGCTTCCCATGTATTTTTTAATATACTTTCCATTTGACTCACCGCGCATTTTATTGTTTTCACGCGCCGTTGACGGTTTTTGTGAGTTTAGGTCGTTATTTATTTTGTTTGTTATATTTGCTTTGATTTCTTTAAATTATTCTTTTCACGATCATTTTCAGCTTTTGGTGTAATGGTCGTCTTTGTTCATACTTTCTATTTGGTTTAATTTAGTTTTCTTTATTTTCTATATGGCGAAGTTCCATCAGTTTTCGGTATTACTCATTTTGTTCCTTGTTACTGTATTGTTATGATGTTGTTGTCATTTGTTAATTCTATAGCCTTAGAATGCGTTGTTTATCACTAAGAAATCGTTGGTAGCTGAGTTCTGGAACTGTATAGATCTCCGCCTGTGGACGTGTCGCAATGTACGTCACTTCCGGTGCGCGACATCAGTGTTGACTGTAAACCAACGTCATCACCATTGTTATGGTGACGTCATTGTTTTGTCGTAACCTGCTAAACGTCGGAACCCTCCATTCATACCAATACTGCAAGCAACAAAACACCAATTCCAGTTGGACAACCCTGCATCTGTCCCAAGATGCTCTGCTTCATCCCATCCTTCATGACGAGGTTCCGCCCCTCGATGGGGAGACCCCCTCCCCTCACCTCCACCGCCTGGTGACGAGCAGTTATCATCGTGCCATCATTGTGTCCCGCCATCCCTTTCACTATACGACAGCCAGGCTGTAATTACCCGGATGCCAACACAATGGTCGCAGGGATGGTGCCGTCACCAGCCAACCTGTTCTCATTTCCCTCCCGCCTGATACCTACGCGGCGCGGTGCATTGTGGGCCGGCAGACTGATTGAGATGTGTTTGGTTGGCGTTGTAACTGAGGAAGGTGGATAGTTGTGGAGGTGGCGCGGTGCATTGTGGGCAGGCGCTGATTGAGATGTGTCTGTTTGGCGTTGTAGCTGAGGAAGGTGGATAGTTGTGGAGGTGGCGCGGTGCATTGTGGGCAGGCACTGATTGAGATGTGTCTGTTTGGCGTTGTAGCTGAGGAAGGTTGATGGCTGTGGAGGTGGCGCGGTGCATTGTGGGCAGGCACTGATTGAGATGTGTCTGTTTGGCGTTGTAGCTGAGGAAGGTGGATGGTTGTGGAGGTGGCGCGGTGCATTGTGGGCAGGCACTGATTGAGATGTGTCTGTTTGGTGTTGTAGCTGAGGAAGGTGGATGGTTGTGGAGGTGGCGCGGTGCATTGTGGTCAGGCACTGATTGAGATGTGTCTGTTTGGCGTTGTAGCTGAGGAAGGTGGATGGTTGTGGAGGTGGCGCGGTGCATTGTGGGCAGGCACTGATTGAGATGATGTGTCTGTTTGGCGTTGTAGCTGAGGAAGGTGGATGGTTGTGGAGGTGGCGCGGTGCATTGTGGGCAGGCACTGATTGAGATGTGTCTGTTTGTTGTTGTAGCTGAGGAGAGTGGATGGTTGTGGAGGTGGCGTGGTGCATTGTGGGCAGGCACTGATTGAGATGATGTGTCTGTTTGGCGTTGTAGCTGAGGAAGGTGGATGGTTGTGGAGGTGGCGCGGTGCATTGTGGTCAGGCACTGATTGAGATGTGTCTGTTTTGCGTTGTAGCTGAGGAAGGTGGATGGTTGTGGAGGTGGCGCGGTGCATTGTGGGCAGGCACTGATTGAGATGATGTGTCTGTTGTTGTAGCTGAGGAAGGTGGATGGTTGTGGAGGTGGCGCGGTGCATTGTGGGCAGGCACTGATTGAGATGTATCTGTTTGGCGTTGTAGCTGAGGAAGGTGGATGGTTGTGGAGGTGGCGCGGTGCATTGTGGGCAGGCAGACTGATTGAGAAGTGTCTGTTTGTTGTTGTAGCTGAGGAAGGTGGATGGTTGTGGAGGTGGCGCGGTGCATTGTGGGCAGGCACTGATTGAGATGATGTGTCTGTTTGTTGTTGTAGCTGAGGAAGGTGGATGGTTGTTGAGCTGGCGTGGTGCATTGTGTGCAGGCAGACTGATTGAGATGTGTCTGTTTGTTGTTGTAGCTGAGGAAGGTGGATGGTTGTGGAGGTGACGCGGTGCATTGTGGGCCGGCAGACTGATTGAGATGTGTCTGTTTGTTGTTGTAGCTGAGGAAGGTGGATGGTTGTGGAGGTGGCGCGGTGCATTGTGGGCAGGCAGACTGATTGAGAAGTGTCTGTTTGTTGTTGTAGCTGAGGAAGGTGGATGGTTGTGGAGGTGGCGCGGTGCATTGTGGGCAGGCACTGATTGAGATGATGTGTCTGTTTGGCGTTGTAACTGAGGAAGGTGGATGGTTGTGGAGATGACGCGGTGCATTATGGGCAGGCACTGATTGAGATGATGTGTCTGTTTGTTGTTGTAGCTGAGGAAGGTGGGTGGTTGTGGAGGTGGCGTGGTGCATTGTGTGCAGGCAGACTGATTGAGATGATGTGTCTGTTTGTTGTTGTAGCTGAGGAAGGTGGATGGTTGTGGAGGTGGCGCGGTGCATTGTGGGCAGGCACTGATTGAGATGATGTGTCTGTTTGTTGTTGTAGCTGAGGAAGGTGGATGGTTGTGGAGGTGGCGTGGTGCATTGTGTGCAGGCACTGATTGAGATGATGTGTCTGTTTGTTGTTGTAGCTGAGGAAGGTGGATGGTTGTGGAGGTGGCGCGGTGCATTGTGGGCAGGCACTGATTGAGATGATGTGTCTGTTTGGCGTTGTAGCTGAGGAAGGTGGATGGTTGTGGAGGTGGCGCGGTGCATTGTGGTCAGGCACTGATTGAGATGTGTCTGTTTTGCGTTGTAGCTGAGGAAGGTGGATGGTTGTGGAGGTGGCGCGGTGCATTGTGGGCAGGCACTGATTGAGATGATGTGTCTGTTGTTGTAGCTGAGGAAGGTGGATGGTTGTGGAGGTGGCGCGGTGCATTGTGGGCAGGCACTGATTGAGATGTATCTGTTTGGCGTTGTAGCTGAGGAAGGTGGATGGTTGTGGAGGTGGCGCGGTGCATTGTGGGCAGGCAGACTGATTGAGAAGTGTCTGTTTGTTGTTGTAGCTGAGGAAGGTGGATGGTTGTGGAGGTGGCGCGGTGCATTGTGGGCAGGCACTGATTGAGATGATGTGTCTGTTTGTTGTTGTAGCTGAGGAAGGTGGATGGTTGTGGAGGTGGCGTGGTGCATTGTGTGCAGGCAGACTGATTGAGATGTGTCTGTTTGTTGTTGTAGCTGAGGAAGGTGGATGGTTGTGGAGGTGACGCGGTGCATTGTGGGCCGGCAGACTGATTGAGATGTGTCTGTTTGTTGTTGTAGCTGAGGAAGGTGGATGGTTGTGGAGGTGGCGCGGTGCATTGTGGGCAGGCAGACTGATTGAGAAGTGTCTGTTTATTGTTGTAGCTGAGGAAGGTGGATGGTTGTGGAGGTGGCGCGGTGCATTGTGGGCAGGCACTGATTGAGATGATGTGTCTGTTCGGCGTTGTAACTGAGGAAGGTGGATGGTTGTGGAGATGGCGCGGTGCATTATGGGCAGGCACTGATTGAGATGATGTGTCTGTTTGTTGTTGTAGCTGAGGAAGGTGGGTGGTTGTGGAGGTGGCGTGGTGCATTGTGTGCAGGCAGACTGATTGAGATGATGTGTCTGTTTGTTGTTGTAGCTGAGGAAGGTGGATGGTTGTGGAGGTGGCGCGGTGCATTGTGGGCAGGCACTGATTGAGATGATGTGTCTGTTTGTTGTTGTAGCTGAGGAAGGTGGATGGTTGTGGAGGTGGCGCGGTGCATTGTGGGCAGGCACTGATTGAGATGATGTGTCTGTTTGTTGTTGTAGCTGAGGAAGGTGGGTGGTTGTGGAGGTGGCGTGGTGCATTGTGTGCAGGCTCTGATTGAGATGATGTGTCTGTTTGTTGTTGTAGCTGAGGAAGGTGGGTGGTTGTGGAGGTGGCGCGGTGCATTGTGGGCAGGCACTGATTGAGATGATGTGTCTGTTTGGCGTTGTAGCTGAGGAAGGTGGATGGTTGTGGAGGTGGCGCGGTGCATTGTGGGCAGGCACTGATTGAGATGATGTGTCTGTTTGTTGTTGTAGCTGAGGAAGGTGGATGGTTGTGGAGGTGGCGCGGTGCATTGTGGGCAGGCACTGATTGAGATGATGTGTCTGTTTGTTGTTGTAGCTGAGGGAGGTGGATGGTTGTGGAGGTGGCGCGGTGCATTGTGGGCAGGCACTGATTGAGATGATGTGTCTGTTTGGCGTTGTAGCTGAGGAAGGTGGATGGTTGTGGAGGTGGCGCGGTGCATTGTGGGCAGGCACTGATTGAGATGTGTCTGTTTGTTGTTGTAGCTGAGGAAGGTGGATGGTTGTGGAGGTGGCGCGGTGCATTGTGGGCAGGCACTGATTGAAATGATGTGTCTGTTTGGCGTTGTAGCTGAGGAAGGTGGATGGTTGTGGAGGTGGCGCGGTGCATTGTGGTCAGGCACTGATTGAGATGTGTCTGTTTTGCGTTGTAGCTGAGGAAGATGGATGGTTGTGGAGGTGGCGCGGTGCATTGTGGGCAGGCACTGATTGAGATGATGTGTCTGTTTGTTGTTGTAGCTGAGGAAGGTGGATGGTTGTGGAGGTGGCGCGGTGCATTGTGGGCAGGCACTGATTGAGATGTATCTGTTTGGCGTTGTAGCTGAGGAAGGTGGATGGTTGTGGAGGTGGCGCGGTGCATTGTGGGCAGGCAGACTGATTGAGAAGTGTCTGTTTGTGGTTGTAGCTGAGGAAGGTGGATGGTTGTGGAGGTGGCGCGGTGCATTGTGGGCAGGCACTGATTGAGATGATGTGTCTGTTTGGCGTTGTAGCTGAGGAAGGTGGATGGTTGTGGAGGTGGCGTGGTGCATTGTGTGCAGGCAGACTGATTGAGATGTGTCTGTTTGTTGTTGTAGCTGAGGAAGGTGGATGGTTGTGGAGGTGACGCGGTGCATTGTGGGCCGGCAGACTGATTGAGATGTGTCTGTTTGTTGTTGTAGCTGAGGAAGGTGGATGGTTGTGGAGGTGGCGCGGTGCATTGTGGGCAGGCAGACCGATTGAGAAGTGTCTGTTTGTTGTTGTAGCTGAGGAAGGTGGATGGTTGTGGAGGTGGCGCGGTGCATTGTGGGCAGGCACTGATTGAGATGATGTGTCTGTTTGTTGTTGTAGCTGAGGAAGGTGGATGGTTGTGGAGGTGGCGCGGTGCATTGTGGGCAGGCACTGATTGAGATGATGTATCTGTTTGGCGTTGTAACTGAGGAAGGTGGATGATTGTGGAGATGGCGCGGTGCATTATGGGCAGGCACTGATTGAGATGATGTGTCTGTTTGTTGTTGTAGCTGAGGAAGGTGGGTGGTTGTGGAGGTGGCGTGGTGCATTGTGTGCAGGCAGACTGATTGAGATGATGTGTCTGTTTGTTGTTGTAGCTGAGGAAGGTGGGTGGTTGTGGAGGTGGCGCGGTGCATTGTGGGCAGGCACTGATTGAGATGATGTGTCTGTTTGGCGTTGTAGCTGAGGAAGGTGGATGGTTGTGGAGGTGGCGCGGTGCATTGTGGGCAGGCACTGATTGAGATGATGTGTCTGTTTGGCGTTGTAACTGAGGAAGGTGGATGGTTGTGGAGGTGGCGCGGTGCATTGTGGGCAGGCACTGATTGAGATGATGTGTCTGTTTGTTGTTGTAGCTGAGGAAGGTGGATGGTTGTGGAGGTGGCGCGGTGCATTGTGGGCAGGCACTGATTGAGATGATGTGTCTGTTTTTTGTTGTAGCTGAGGAAGGTGGATGGTTGTGGAGGTGGCGCGGTGCATTGTGGGCAGGCACTGATTGAGATGATGTGTCTGTTTGTTGTTGTAGCTGAGGAAGGTGGATGGTTGTGGAGGTGGCGCGGTGCATTGTGGGCAGGCACTGATTGAGATGATGTATCTGTTTGGCGTTGTAACTGAGGAAGGTGGATGGTTGTGGAGGTGGCGCGGTGCATTGTGGGCAGGCACTGATTGAGATGATGTGTCTGTTTGTTGTTGTAGCTGAGGAAGGTGGGTGGTTGTGGAGGTGGCGTGGTGCATTGTGTGCAGGCACTGATTGAGATGATGTGTCTGTTTGTTGTTGTAGCTGAGGAATGTGGGTGGTTGTGGAGGTGGCGCGGTGCATTGTGGGCAGGCACTGATTGAGATGATGTGTCTGTTTGTTGTTGTAGCTGAGGAAGGTGGATGGTTCTGGAGGTGGCGCGGTGCATTGTGGGCAGGCACTGATTGAGATGATGTGTCTGTTTGTTGTTGTAGCTGAGGAAGGTGGATGGTTGTGGAGGTGGCGCGGTGCATTGTGGGCAGGCACTGATTGAGATGATGTGTCTGTTTGTTGTTGTAGCTGAGGAAGGTGGATGGTTGTGGAGGTGGCGCGGTGCATTGTGGGCAGGCACTGATTGAGATGATGTATCTGTTTGGCGTTGTAACTGAGGAAGGTGGATGGTTGTGGAGGTGGCGCGGTGCATTGTGGGCAGGCACTGATTGAGATGATGTGTCTGTTTGTTGTTGTAGCTGAGGAAGGTGGGTGGTTGTGGAGGTGGCGTGGTGCATTGTGTGCAGGCACTGATTGAGATGATGTGTCTGTTTGTTGTTGTAGCTGAGGAATGTGGGTGGTTGTGGAGGTGGCGCGGTGCATTGTGGGCAGGCACTGATTGAGATGATGTGTCTGTTTGTTGTTGTAGCTGAGGAAGGTGGGTGGTTGTGGAGGTGGCGTGGTGCATTGTGTGCAGGCACTGATTGAGATGATGTGTCTGTTTGTTGTTGTAGCTGAGGAAGGTGGGTGGTTGTGGAGGTGGCGCGGTGCATTGTGGGCAGGCACTGATTGAGATGATGTGTCTGTTTGGCGTTGTAGCTGAGGAAGGTGGATGGTTGTGGAGGTGGCGCGGTGCATTGTGGGCAGGCACTGATTGAGATGATGTGTCTGTTTGTTGTTGTAGCTGAGGAAGGTGGATGGTTGTGGAGGTGGCGTGGTGCATTGTGGTCAGGCGTACTGATTGAGATGATGTGTCTGTTTGTTGTTGTAGCTGAGGAAGGTGGGTGGTTGTGGAGGTGGCGCGGTGCATTGTGGGCAGGCACTGATTGAGATGATGTGTCTGTTGTTGTAGCTGAGGAAGGTGGCTGGTTGTGGAGGTGGCGTGGTGCATTGTGGGCAGGCACTGATTGAGATGATGTGTCTGTTTGTTGTTGTAGCTGAGGAAGGTGGGTGGTTGTGGAGGTGGCGCGGTGCATTGTGGGCAGGCACTGATTGAGATGATGTGTCTGTTTGTTGTTGTAGCTGAGGAAGGTGGGTGGTTGTGGAGGTGGCGTGGTGCATTGTGCGCAGACAGACTGATTGAGATGTGTTTGGTTGGCGTTGTAGCTGAGGAAGGTGGGTGGTTCTGGAGGTGGCGCGGTGCATTGTGGGCAGGCACTGATTGAGATGATGTGTCTGTTTGTTGTTGTAGCTGAGGAAGGTGGATGGTTGTGGAGGTGGCGCGGTGCATTGTGGGCAGGCACTGATTGAGGTGTGTCTGTTTGTTGTTGTAGCTGAGGAAGGTGGGTGGTTCTGGAGGTAACGCGACCCGCAGCCAGGTCAGTTCCTGTATAGACGACAGTGGAGGCATCCGGATTCCCAACGAAAAGTGGAAGGTGCACGACTGCCGCGTGTGCGAGTGCAAGGTAAGGCCAAGGTCAAGGTCGCGTCCTTGAGCGTGTGTCGCATAATGCGCGCGTCATGCAACATCTGCCAGCACATCTAACTTTGGATTATCATTGTCATATTGCAACTGTTGATACTGTTCAGTTCAATTTCATATTCTTTGTATATTTAGGTTAGTATATTATCCTCACTTAAATTAAATTATTATTGTATTATCAATAAATTATTATTGTATTATCACTTAAATTATTATTGTGTTATCACTTATATTAAATTATTATTATATTATCACTTAAATTAAATTATTATTGTATTATCACTTAAATTACATTATTATATGATCACGTATATTTAATTATTGTGTTTCTTACACAAACTGAATGTGACTTACTTGATTGAATTAATTTAATTTAGTTGGTCTAGCTTACATATAGATAAATAGATAATATAGATAATTGTTAGTTGATAATTTCTGGTCAGACTATTCCTGGGTTACTGATTTAAATATGGCTTTATATTCACAGACTGGACGAGTGGAGTGCACCAATGAATTATGTCAGCTGCCGACATGTGATCAACCCAGGAAAATCCCAGGACTATGCTGCCTAGAATGTCCTTGACAACCATTGTCTTCACATAGCAACGCATAGCGACCCCGACTTATTAAAGCAATTCCACAATGGACAACAGTTATGCTTTCGCTATCTAACATAGAGACATGTATGTATACATAACATGTGTCCGGTTATGTGGCTACTCTCGCCCGGAGCGTCAGACACCCAACTCAGTATGGTTTTCCCACTAGCTCTCCCATGTTGATTAGATAGCGATTGGTCTTAGTATTTATTGTCTTATGAATATTCATTGCTTACAGCTACCAGTGACGAAAGCTTGAACGGCATTGTAAGACCGGTTGCAATGCCTGTTCAGAGTGCGACAGAGACACGTTGAAGCGAATTATATGCTTTCAGCCGAAATTCGAAATACTTCTGTACCCCATGCGAACAGTGGAATCATTTAATGCAAATTATAGGAATGACGCTTGATATTTTTGCACTGATTGGTGCTGATGAGTGATATGTTGCCATGGTAATTAATGCGAGTGTGAAATGATCAGTACTTGTGGATGCCGAATCTGTGTGCAAATATAGCCAATAAGATGGCAATAATATATTGCTTTTTGTGTGTAGTATATCCTTATCTAGAACGTACATGTAAAGAACGTTACACCATAGCTTGGTATGGTGGTATCCATAGGGACCAAGGCCAACTCTAAAGGATACGTTTGGAAATAGTCGTTGGCATCTGTGTTGATATCACTTGACTTTTTTAACTGTATAAATGCTCTGGCTTTATATATCTGCCTTATTGGTCGTAGTGAAGCGTCGTTGCTAGGCGATAGGTTGCCGGTATAAGACCTGGTTGCTAAGGACGCTAGACTGTCGTTTTATCACGTCGCGATCACGTTCACAAAACCTTCCTATACAATGGATAACCGGTGCTTATTAGTCGAGGCAAGACCTCGTCGACTGAAGGGCATTCAAGGAGTGATACTATCTTACTGCTACTCTTCTATACATATATCTTGGCTTCATAATACAAGACCATTGGTTGTTAGTTCTTTGAATGGCGACGGGTTGAGTTGCCCGGAGTGCGTGGTCGCTAATGTGGCCATCGACTCTCAGCAAACAGCTTGGACAGATTGTCATGCGTTATATCTGGTGCATACTGAATGCGCAATCGACAAGCTGACATTGCGTGTAAAGTGATATATGTTAAAGCTCACCCGGAACTGTTTATGAATAAAATGTCTGCACCGAAGCAACGTAGATTACTGCAGGAACTCTCCCGTCTAATGGTGCTACCTGAGCAACCGAACCTAAACAGCTCACTGTCCAATCTGTAGTGACGTCACCTCACTCCGTGACGTCATCGGTACTACTGACGTCATATGTATGATCGCTTGCGTGGAGATGACGTAATTACTGGCGTCATCGTAGTATTGCCGCCGCTAAGGTTTCATCAACTACTGACGTCACTAGCACCACTGACGTCACTAGCACCACTGACGTCACGAGAGGAGTTGATGTCAACAGGGCGGTACATCTGGCATCAGTGATGATACTGCTGAAAAGGTTTGATGCTGCTGATCATGAATGATCTATTTAGTAGTGTGCATATTGTTGTAGAGGTTTTTGTAAATAAAAATGATATATATACCAGTTTCTCGTGCTGGTCAGTGTCTCTACCTCTAGATATAATTAACCGATGGTGGTTGTGCTGGTAGTTGATATGAACTCGGCGAGACCAAATCATTTGAAGCGTTTCCCCGTGACAAATACTTCTATCGTTGACTTCTAAAGAAAGCAGAACCCCAGATCCACTGGTTACGTTGCAGGGTCGCGAGTGTGGTATGTTTAATAAGTGAACGATGAGTCATGACACGATGCGTCATTACTTACGTATATATGCGACACAGGACGCCTGACCCTGACCCACAGCGCGGGTGACAAAGGACGCCTGACCCTTAACACAGCGCGGGTGACAAAGGACGCCTGACCCTGACCCACAGCGCGGGGGACAAAGGACGCCTGACCCTGACCCACAGCGCGGGTGACAAAGGACCTCACCTTAACATCTTGCCACACCTGCTTTAAGATAATAAGGCAATCCGATTTTGTTTTAGTGAAAGCAAAGTTTTTATTTGGCTGTGGATGGATGGCAAATGAGATGTTGGCGCTAAACGATGTCTCCGACTCCCCCCTTACATTAATACTGCATCGACAATGTTGACTGTATAGCAGGACCCTTAGGGCAACGTAATGTAAAGGTAACTCCTTAACCTGCTGGACTGGGGCATATGTTTGGAGGTAACGAGCACCAATTACCGTCCCCATTGCAGTCTCTCGAGCCGTTCATAACATGTAAGATCACATGTATTATGTTTAAGAAAGCATCACGTAGGATAAGTCTTTATTCATTTATATTTGACAAAGTATTATGATATCGTTGGTGTACCAGAAGGCTAAGATTTATTTGCAATTTACGTCACTCCCTCTCGAAACCCAAAGTAATTATCCATATGAAAACGCCACGTGTTAACACCACGTCGGAACCCAACATAAAAGAAACCATATGGTGTATTCCACGTTGGAACCAGAAATAATGAAAAATATGTACAATCTAGGTTCTTGTAACTTCCTTGAGGTTTAATACCAAGTCTTTGTATCAACAGCAAAAAACCTGTATCACCCCACCACCCACTCCGCCTCCCATATGTATAAATGGGCATTATTCCCATTTCTTTACTTGACCTTGACGCCCGCAATGTCAAGGATGCCGAAGATTGCAGCTAGGATGGCAATCAAACCCGTGATGATGGTGATAACGTTGGAGTACGTGTAAAGTGGCACGCTTGCCAGGAAAATGATCACTCCGAGAAGGACCAGCGCCCCTGTAATACAAATACAATTTAAGTTCGACGCTATGCAATACAAATACAATACCAGGCTAATTAATACAAGTAATACAAGGCGTGGTGCAAATACAAGCAACACAGTAATAACATGCATGCAATACATGTATAATAAATTCATATAATACAAATATCAGCAATGCATATTCAATTACATGCACAGACAAGTCATCGACAAAGCAACTAGGACAATTATTACACATGAGCGTGACATAACACCGTATAGATATAAGTTAATAAATCAAGCGCACACCAGTCATTACCAAATTTATAACATCGACCACCAGCCTGTTTGCGAAGCTCGTCCGGTTCAACAATTCCTAAAAATGAATCGAGTAATATATATTCACCTCCGATCATTTCGAGGATGATGAAAGCGATCAACGCCGGTTTCCCGCCCTTCATCACGTCCAGGCAGACGACACAGACGCTCAAAATGGCGGCCGTGAGGAGGCATAAGAAGGCGAGGATCATGCAGATCTCGGTGGGGATGACCCACGTGGTCGTGCATGCGTCACTTCCGCTGCAGATGCTGATGCTGCGGCCGGCCGTTCCCCAGCCGTGGATGAGGAAGCAGAAGAGATGGCCGCCCACAGCCATAATGCTCAACAGGTTGGCCACCTTCAGGAAGGTACCGCCAGCGCCACTGGACTTCGTCGCCATACCGATCTCCGATTAAATAAACGGGAAGATAAATTATTAGTTAATTACTGCGTGCAGTGGAAGGTGTGCGATATCTGAAGTGTATTGCCCCCAACTGTAGTGCAAGTCAGTGTGTAGGTTGCGGGTAATTTCCCTTCTTAGAACTGAATGAATTTACGATTGGCAGAGCGTCCTTTGTTTCCGAGGTGTTTTTTTTTATAAAATCAATGCAGGATATTCCACTGATATTCCAAGTCGAAGGAATTAAACATTCGACACCAGTTCACCAGTTCTGATTTTCTCGTTAAAAAAGAACAATTGGATATCCAAGTCAATGACAAAACCAAAATGCTTGGCGTTTGTATCGTGTCGTTAAATTCCCAAACATTATAGCCACAATATTATTCCTGCCCAGTAACGGTCGCCACGCCGTGAAGGACTTCAGACAAGTAGTCTACAAACAACAAGGTCAGCGCACTGGAGAGCTCAGCAAATGCCATGGATGGGCGGGTTGGCGTAGGGCCTAGTGTGCTACCTGTTTAGTGTAGCAAACATCTTGTGTGTGTAATGGGGAGGGGGGTGGGGGGGGGGGGACTGGTAGGCCTATATTGGGTCGTAAGGGACCTGCCATATCTGTCTTGTACGATGAAGTATTGTGACTTTAGAGAATACGTTCCATTATAAGAGATAATATCAATAATATTGGTATTAGTATTAACTATTTTCAATTATTAAATATTATTAAGTCACAGTCTCAGCAGTTCTTTTTGTCACTTGATTAACATCAGACAAAAGGCATAATGCATAGCGTACGTTCATAGCAAGCAGAAAGATAATCAGAATACACCTTAATTTCAGCACTGACCCAAATACCTGGGTTTTTATTATAAAACTCTTATCCAAAACAGAATAGCTAAATACGGTCGTCCTGTCATTGTGAATGTAAGGCTATGAATTGACGTCACAACGCATGTCGTCCATTCATTCATCTCACAATGCATGTGGTCATGGATGCATGTATATGTATATGTGTAAGTGATATAGACGCTGGCCGCAGCACATCCCTGGCGTGGTGACAGCCGAGGGAATATCAGACATATTAATTACCGCTGCCTCTGCCAGGGACAATTGACCCGTATGTTGTGTCGGTGTCACGTGTCCTGTACTGCAGCATTTCGACGACTCGGGGCGTGATGAGGTTATGTGATGCTGATCAAAAGCAGATAAATACTTCAAGTGGTTAAAAACATGAAAAATAACAAGTCTCCGCGAAGTGATGGGTATTGACTTGTATACAATTTTCTGGACCGATATAGGTGTTTATTTGGTTAGAAGTCTTCGCTATGCATATGTAACAGGGTCTCGGTCGATTACTCAACGACAAGAGATTATCACTTGTTTGCCCAAGGGCGATAAGCCGCGAGAATATGTAAACAGTTACGCCCTTCCCTCTTCTTAACGCTGACTATATAATATTAAGATATTTTTGCTCACCGATTAAAGAGTGTGCTCAGGAAATAATCAGTTCGGATCAGAAAGGTTATATTCAAAATAGATTTAACGGAGAAAACACTAGACTGATCTATGATATTATGCACTATCTAATTCATAATAGAAAATCTGGTATGCTTCCGTTTATTGATTTTGAAAAAGCGTTTGATACATTAAGTTGGAGTTATATACGAAAAGTATTACGGTCATATGGCTTCGGAGAATCTTTTCTGAGGTGATTCAACATTTTATATGGATACCCTTAGATTTGTGTCATTAATAAATAAAAATTTTAACAGTTTTTTGCACTTAGAAGAAATTGTAGACAGGGCGACCATATTTATAGCCATATTTATTTATTTTGTCCATCATGCCTTTGGCAATGGCTATTAAGCGAGATGTTAATATTAAGAGCATTACTATTGAAAAGAAAGAATATAGGATTGGATAGTACGCGGACGATACGTTTCTTTTATTAGATGGTAGTGAGTCACCCGAGGCTGTACTGAAAATTAATGTTGACAACACTAACGTTATATGGCTTGGGAAGTTTGAACAAGAAAAACGGAACATATGTCCAGATTTGCCATTGACTTGGGTAACGGAGTTTCGGTTGTTGGGAACAAGTTTTCATGTTGACGCTTGTACTGTCTGTACTGTCGTAGGCTTGTACTGTCGTAGACCTTTACTGTCGTAGACCTGTACTGTCGTAGTTGTCCAAAATTGGCGATTTTGAAAAGATATTGAATGCGTACAGTAAACGAGGGCTTTCGCAGGTCTACGACAGTACAGGTCTACGACAGTACAGGTCTAAGATAGTACAGGTCTACGACAGTACAGGCCGACGACAGTACAGGTCCACGACAGTACAGGCCTACGACAGTACAGGTCTACGACAGCACAGGCCTACGACAGTACAGGTCTACGACAGTACAGGCCTACGACAGTACAGGTCTACGACAGTACAGGTCTACGACAGTACAGGTCTACGACAGTACAGGCCTACGACAGTACAGGTCAACGACAGTACAGGTCTACGACAGTACAGGTCTACGACAGTACAGGTCTACGACAGTACAGGTCTACGATAGTACAGGTCTACGACATTACAGGTCTACGGCAGTACAGGTCTACGACAGTACAGGTCTACGACAGTACATGTCTACGACAGTACAGGTCTACGACAGTACAGGTCTACGACAGAACAGGTCTACGGCAGTACAGGTCTACGACAGTACAGGTCTACGACAGTACAGTACAGGTCTACGACAGTACAGGTCTACGACAGTACAGGTCTACGACAGTACAGGTCTACGACAGTACAGATCTACGACAGTACAGTTCAATTACTCCAATACCGACTGGTAACCGACGAAACAAGAAGCGGGTTTAATTATATACACTTCTTGGGCTATGAGATTATATGATATTTGATACGGTCTATGTCCTTGGCCGCGGCGAAAGAAAAACCAAATTCATCCCGTGTTGTGATAAAGGTCAAGGTCGCGCTGTGCAAATGGTGGTTGTGACGAGGTTTCTGTGGCGGTCTGCCTCCGCGAGAGCCTGTAACTGGGCTAAGCCCCCTCCTCACAGCCGACCCACGCAGTGTCCGCCATCAGAAGGTCATCGCGATGACCTTTCTTCTTGAGCCAGACGCTCGATGGTGGAGAGGCAACAGACACCGGAAGTTAGCGGCGTCCCCGCCATGGCAACATGGATACATCCGTGACGGAGTCGCACATACCGTAGCTGCCGGCAGCGCTTCAAGAGGAAGGGCGGTGGGTGGCTGGGGGTGGGGGATATGGAAGCGGTTTTTTAGTAAGGTAAAGCGGATTTCCAAACAGTTTCCCCATCTTGTTTCCCACGGCTCCTACACCGCCAAGATCCCCCCCCCCCTAAACGCACTCGGGTTTGTTATATGCCGAGTGAAGCCCCACTGCCAGGGAGAGCACAAAAGCTGCTTAGTTTTCCCGCCGGAAATCTTTCTTTTGTGTCCCCTGCCACTGGTCACCTATCGCCACAGGTATGTGACAAGGATGAGGGTGGCGAACGGGGGGGGGGCGCTAGAAGGAGTGGGTGGGGTGAGGTTGGCAGGGTACATTGCGAAGGGTGGGGGAGGTACATACCGAAGGGGAGTGGGGTATAGCGGTTTTGGGAGATTACATTATACACGTGGCTAGGCACAGACAGTCGCTGGCGCTGAAAGAAGCACGAACTGTTGTGGGACAGTGGCGTCACCGGGCGGGAGATTGGGTCAAGAGAGAGTATGCTAATGGGGATCAGTAGCGCCAGTAGCATGGAGAATGTGCCGATGCGGGCACAACTGGTGGCGCCACCAACGTGAATAGTGTGCCGTTGAAAGGCGTTGAAAGAGGCCAGGCAGTATTGGACCTAACGAGAGGTATCCTCCCTGGGCTTGGCAGATCGATAGCCACACGACCTGCACGGTGCACCAGCCGCCTGCTTCCGGCGCCACCAGAGGCGCCACCGCTCACCCATCAGACACCGCACTGGTGGGGGGATGCTGGGGGAGGAGGAGGTGAAAGTGTGTCCGTGCGTGTGCGGGAGCTGGTGGGGGGGGTGGGATGGGGTGGAGGTGATAGTGTGTCCGTGTGTGTGCGGGAGCTGGTGGGGGGGTGGGATGGGGTGGAGGTGATAGTGTGTCCGTGCGTGTGCGGGAGCTGGTGGGGGGGTGGGATGGGGTGGAGGTGATAGTGTGTCCGTGCGTGTGCGGGAGCTGGTGGGGGGTGGGATGGGGTGGAGGCGATAGTGTGTCCGTGCGTGTGCGGGAGCTGGTGGGGGGTGGGATGGGGTGGAGGTGATAGTGTGTCCGTGCGTGTGCGGGAGCTGGTGGGGGGGTGGGATGGGGTGGAGGTGATAGTGTGTCCGTGTGTGTGCGGGAGCTGGTGGGGGGGGTGGGATGGGGTGGAGGTGATAGTGTGTCCGTGCGTGTGCGGGAGCTGGTGGGGGGGTGGGATGGGGTGGAGGTGATAGTGTGTCCGTGCGTGTGCGGGAGCTGGTGGGGGGGTGGGATGGGGTGGAGGTGATAGTGTGTCCGTGTGTGTGCGGGAGCTAGTGGGGGGGTGGGATGGGGTGGAGGTGATAGTGTGTCCGTGTGTGTGCGGGAGAGAGGGAGGAGGGAAAGAAGGGACGGAGGGAGGGAGGGAGTGGCGCGGGGAGGGAAGGGGTGTGGGGGGGGGGGGGCTGCTAGGGGAGAAGGTGACCTTATGCAGGTTGGTATCGCACCTTGCCAGCCGCAGGTCGTTTGTCATAATTACTGGGGGGTCAGCCACATAGTATTTCCCGACAACGAGTGTCCTTACCCGAGGCCTCGGCGCCACACTGGCCGTAATGGACGCGTGCTACGTGTAGACCCATGCACCCCGACGGTCAAAGATCGACACCGGCAAATATAATACAGCAACGTTCGGACCGCGACAATCCGATAGCTTCCGTCTCGGGCGTATGGTTGCCGCGTGTGATAATATGGGGATTTTAGAGGGTAACAGATGATGGGGAGTACATTTTTGTTTCGACAACATCCCTATATGGCGAATGAGGAAACCTATCGGTCGTGGACAATAGGCTACTCCACATTCATAATCTTATAGTATGTAGAGCGGCTTTTGGTGCATCAGTTGTTAGGCATGAGCTTATGTAATAGAGAGGGATTGTGTTGCAGGTCCTTATTGGGAGCGAAGAACTTCGAGGCGAAGCCGGGAAGTGAGATCCTATGGACCCGCAACCCATTCTGTATCTGGCTTAATGGTTATTTTCATTTGGGGGGGGGGGAGGGGCAAAGGGGTATTTGCGTTCCTCGGGATTGGACTTTTCATTTCACGGTGAACTGGGACAGAGGAAAATAATTCTTCGTGAACCGCCGTGATCAAGGATTTTCATTAATCGTGAACTGGGAAATTTAATATTAAATAACCGAGAATCTGGAAATCGTCTACTTAGTATCGTGTATCCGCCCTTCCATTGCATGCGGAGAGTTCTGCTTTTAATTCACCCTGACCTGGGAATAAAGATATTTATTCTTTGTGAACTGGAAGCACAACCCCCCCTCCCCCCACCTCTATTGTCCCTCCGAGGAGGAGGTGATGGAATTGATTATGTGAGCGAAGAGTCATTATTGTCCCGCTCTTGCCCTCTTGCTGGTCCATTCCCTGAAATGTACCCGGATTGCGACTTTCCTTGCTACAAGTAGTAAGCGTCATTTCCATGTGGTAGCTTTGTGTTTACAATGTACATTCTCGCTTAATTGTGTTGATGAAATCGACAGTGAATTAATCGGCCAGTGTCTGTTTTCCGAGTGTGTATGTGTAAGTCATTGGTTGCATATTTCTCCACCACCAAGGGACAATCACTCAATGTTCTCCTACCGTGCGGGCGACTTGCCATGGCTTTACCCTGCCTCAAATGAAGGAACTGTAGAAAAGCAGAGCCGTCTTTGTAAGTATATTTGTAAGTTAATTTCATGGTATAAATATTGCTGCTTATGGGAACCCCATCTTCACGAGGTTCCCGGTGTGGGTTTGGATGTACAGCGCACCAACTCCAATCTTGCTGATCGGGTTATTTATTGAAATATTATAAACCAACGAAAACAGCTCCAAGTGCAGAAAACAAAGCGATAGTGCTTGGTGATAAAATACAGCAAATTACATTCCACGCGCACATAGTGTCAGTAACATTACATTACACTGAATATGCACGCATTATAATTATTTAAAATTATTTGATTCACTGATATGACACAAGTTATCCGATTCGCTTACATAATACTTATATAATTCCCCTCAACTGTTCGCTAAATTGATTGCATCCCAAAAATAAGCAAGACATACCGAATGTATCGATTTACTTATATAATAGGTGAAAAGCTTGCATCAAGCAATCGGCGAAAACTAAATCGTAAATATTCTGTTACCTTGAGATATTTTATGAAACCCTGTACTATGGGCCTGATGGCGTCATATACCGAATGAGCTTACCTTACCTTTCCCTTTTTGAGAAAATTACCGACCGGCACCACTACAAAACTTGTGTTGCCCCCTCGTGGTTTCATAATTAGGCCTAGATTTCTTAATTAACTCGTAGAATTATCGTCACGTTATGAAAGTTTAACGTTGAATAGCAATCAATCAGTCTGATAAAGTTGTAACATTACCTTTTCGCGTAATTATTGGCATCGACGATATTTTCTTTCAGTGTGACATAATACGCATCACTTGCAGAACTCTCAATAACTTGCATATATACAGTTGCTTCAAGACAAAGGCACCTTTAGAATTTATGTTTTAAATTATCAAGATTGCTCCTTGGTATATGCTTAGTGGGATTTTTAAAGTCGCTAGATCTTAGGTAGAACATCGGCTCTCCTTCCCATGGCTTTACATACCGTCATTACATATAATGACACCATGCTTTGGCACGCTGGCAATATCCTGCCGTTGCTAGGGCGGTGCCGGTACTAAGACGGTGTCGTTACTAAGGCGATGCCGTTGCTAGGGCGGTGCCGGTACTAAGACGGCGTCGTTACTAAGGCGATGCCGTTGCTAGGGCGGTGCCGGTACTAAGACGGTGTCGTTACTAAGGCGATGCCGTTGCTAGGGCGGTGCCGGTACTAAGACGGCGTCGTTACTAAGGCGATGCCGTTGCTAGGGCGGTGCCGGTACTAAGACGGTGTCGTTACTAAGGCGATGCCGTTGCTAGGGCGGTGCCGGTACTAAGACGGCGTCGTTACTAAGGCGATGCCGTTGCTAGGGCGGTGCAGTTACTAAGATGGTGTCGTTACTAGATCGGTACCGTTACTAAGGCGGTGCCGTTACTAAGGCGATGTCGTTACTAGAGCGGTTGCGTTACTAAGGCGGTGCCGTTACTAAGGCGATGTCGTTACTAGAGCGGTTGCGTTACTAAGGCGGTGTCGTTACTAAGGCGATGTCGTAAACACAGCGATGCCATTACTAAGGCGATGCCATTACTAAGGCGATGCCATTACTAAGGCGATACCGTTATCACAGCGATGCCGTTACTAAGGCCGTGTCGTTCCTTAGGCGGTGCCGTTGCTAGGGAGGTGCCGTTACTAAGACGGTGCCGTTACGACAGCGATGCCATTATCACAGCGATCCCTTTACTAAGGCGATGCCATCAATAAGGCGAGACCGTTACTACAGCAACACCTTACTAGAGCGTTGCCGTTACTAGAGCGGTACCGTTACTAGGGTGGTGCCGTTACTAGGGTGGTGCCGTCACCAGAACGGTGCCGTTACTAGGACGGTGTCGTTACTATGGCAGTGCCGTTACTAGGGCGAACGGCTCAGGGTAGTCCCGGCGACCCAGTTAGGGCCCACGAGGCTGAAAAGGGCCGTCACTTAGATTGCTGGGAAATTCAATCCCACGACAAATCCATTACTCCCCGGTTGATAGTCATTGCCGTGGGACCATTTACACCAAGTTCCTACATTTCCATTCCTCTTTTCCTCCGACCGAAGCTCAAGCTGTCATAGGCGGCTCGAAAAGCCTTCATCCAGATATACTGATTACTGATTTTATGTTGAAGCTATGTTAACAGCTTTTTCCCGCCACATCAAATCTGGATGTAATTTTTTATATCGCCTGATTATTGGGAAACTTCATTGCCCTAAGCCAGTACAATAGCTGTAAAATGTTACGTAAGACAGTGGCCTAGAAACCAATATGTGACTTTGTATAAGTAGCTTCCCACTAACGATCAGCTGCCTCGTAAAGATACTATGTGCCCTGCCAGGCCAGCGCAAGCGGCCGGTGCCTGGTTCGAGCCAGCCCTAGCGGCCTGTGCGTGGTTTGAGCCAGCCCTAGCGGCCGGTGCGTGGTTCGAGCCCGCCTTAGCGGCCGGTGCGTGGTTTGAGCCAGCCCTAGCGGCCGGTGCGTGGTTCGAGCCCGCCCTAGCGGCCGGTGCGTGGTTTGAGCCAGCCCTAGCGGCCGGTGCGTGGTTCCAGCCCGCCCTAGCGGCCGGTGCGTGGTTCGAGCCAGCCCTAGCGGCCGGTGCGTGGTTCGAGCCAGCCCTAGCGGCCGGTGCGTGGTTCGAGCCAGCCCAAGCGGCCGGTGCGTGGTTCGAGCCAGCCCTAGTGGCCGGTGCGTGGTTCGAGCCAGCCCTAGCGGCCGGTGCGTGGTTCGAGCCAGCCCTAGCGGCCGGTGCGTGGTTCGAGCCCGCCCTAGCGGCCGGTGCGTGGTTTGAGCCAGCCCAAGCGGTCGGTGCGTGGTTCGAGCCAGCCCTAGCGGCCGGTGCGTGGTTTGAGCCAGCCCAAGCGGTCGGTGCGTGGTTCGAGCCCGCCCTAGCGGCCGGTGCGTGGTTCGAGCCAGCCCTAGTGGCCGGTGCGTGGTTCGAGCCAGCCCAAGCGGTCGGTGCGTGGTTCGAGCCCGCCCTAGCGGCCGGTGCGTGATTCGAGCCAGCCCTAGCGGCCGGTGCGTGGTTCGAGCCAGCCCAAGCGGCCGGTGCGTGGTTCGAGCCAGCCCTAGTGGCCGGTGCGTGGTTCGAGCCAGCCCTAACGGCCGGTGCGTGGTTCGAGCCAGCCCTAGCGGCCGGTGCGTGGTTCGAGCCCGCCCTAGCGGCCGGTGCGTGGTTTGAGCCAGCCCAAGCGGTCGGTGCGTGGTTCGAGCCCGCCCTAGCGGCCGGTGCGTGGTTCGAGCCCGCCCTAGCGGCCGGTGCGTGGTTCGAGCCCGCCCTAACGGCCGGTGCGTGGTTCGAGCCAGCCCTAGCGGCCGGTGCGTGGTTTGAGCCAGCCCTAGCGGCCGGTGCGTGGTTCGAGCCCGCCCTAGCGGCCGGTGCGTGGTTCGAGCCAGCCCTAGCGGCCGGTGCGTGGTTTGAGCCAGCCCTAGCGGCCGGTGCGTGGTTCGAGCCCGCCCTAGCGGCCGGTGCGTGGTTCGAGCCCGCCCTAGCGGTCGGTGCGTGGTTCGAGCCAGCCCTAGCGGTCGGTGCGTGGTTCGAGCCAGCCCTAGCGGCCGGTGCGTGATTCGAGCCAGCCCTAGCGGTCGGTGCGTGGTTCGAGCCAGCCCTAGCGGCCGGTGCGTGATTCGAGCCAGCCCTAGCGGTCGGTGCGTGGTTCGAGCCAGCCCTAGCGGTCGGTGCGTGGTTCGAGCCAGCCCTAGCGGCCGGTGCGTGATTCGAGCCCGCCCTAGCGGCCGGTGCGTGGTTCCAGCCCGCCCTAGCGGCCGGTGCGTGGTTCGAGCCCGCCCTAGCGGCCGTTGCGTGGTTTCCTGCACCACATATGCAAATGTTTATTCGTGCAAGGTACATATCCAATGTCATTCTTCGCAAAGATCAGGGGGTTACACCCAGTGATATGGCTCCTACACACCTTGATCCGTGCCATTGTCGCGATATGTCCTACACGTTAAAGGTTTAGCGTCCTTCTTTGAAGCAGGCAACCAACGAGCTGTGAATATAATACCACTGTGACGCTCTCTACCGCACTTTGCCATAAAGCCTCCAACCCTTGAACGGCCAGTCCTGCTCGCAGCGTTCAGTTGATGGTGGGTGAGACGTGAGCTACTTAAATCTCGCGTTGCCATGATTACAACATTCGAGTGGTTGGGTGGAGAGGCGGACACACGGAGTGGTTGGGTGAGAGGCGGACAGACGTAGTGGTTGGGTGGAGAGGCGGACATACGGATTGGCTGGGTGGAGAGGCGGACACACGGAGTGGTTGGGTGGAGAGGCGGACACACGGAGTGGTTGGGTGAGAGGCGGACACACGGAGTGGTTGGGTGAGAGGCGGACACACGGAGTGGTTAGGTGGAGAGGCGGACACACGGAGTGGTTGGGTGGAGAGGCGGACACACGGAGTGGCTGGGTGGAGAGGCGGACACACGGAGTGGTTGGGTGGAGAGGCGGACACACGGAGTGGCTGGGTGGAGAGGCGGACACACGGAGTGGTTGGGTGGAGATGCGGACACACGGAGTGGTTGGGTGGAGATGCAGACACACGGAGTGGTTGGGTGGAGATGCGGACACACGGAGTGGTTGGGTGGAGATGCGGACACACGGAGTGGTTGGGTGGAGAGGCGGACACACGGCGACGGTTTCCCGCGACAAATAGTTAGCACTAATACTTATCCGGTCTCCTTGAGGTGAGGGAACCATATATTAGGACACGGGAGTAAAAGCTCTTTCATGTACAGTTATCTAACGTATTATATAACACAGCCAGTCGCTTGCTTATACGAGATGGTTCTTGCTGTCGCCCAACTGTGAGAGACGTTACCCACCAGGACCAGTACAAAAAGTAGAGCCGCCCTTTTGTGTCCCGTTTCTTAGTGACCTGGTGAATTGTGCTTCCATTTAGTAAGGCAAAAGTATTGCGATCGTGCGGAGCAAAGATACCGTCTGATGCAGACCGAATATGACACGTATTGAGGTATACCGTCTGGTGCAGACAGAATATGACACGTATTGAGGTATACCGTCTGGTGCAGACAGAATATAACACGTATTGAGGTATACCGTCTGGTGCAGACAGAATATGACAAGCATTGAGGTATACCGTCTGGTGCAGACAGAATATGACACGTATTGAGGTATAACGTCTGGTGCAGACAGAATATGACACGTATTGAGGTATACCGTCTGGCAGAGACCAAATGTGACACGCATTAGAGTATACCGTCTGGTGCAGACAGAATATGACACGCATTGGAGTATACCGTCTGGTATGCCTCAATGTGACAGAATATAGTTGGTTGGTTATTCAGGACGCTTTAACCACTTTTGATCATATCGCGTCACTGGGAGAAGGAAGGGAGAGTGGAGCAAGGCCTCCCGGGGTAACCCCCTACTCTTTACAAAGAAAGACATGGGATCTTCATCCTGCGACCAGACAGACATTGCAACAACAGGGCTTGAACCATCGATCCACGTGCCGTTATAGGCTCTCAGGTGACGAGAGCACTAAATGCGAGCGCTCTAGCCCACTGAGCTATCGCGGCGGCCCCTGATAGAATATGACACGCATTGAGGTATACCGTCTGGTGCAGACAGAATATGACACGCATTGAGGTATACCGTCTGGTGCAGACAGAATATGACACGCATTGAGGTATACCGTCTGGTGCAGACAGAATATGACACGCATTGAGGTATACCGTCTGGTGCAGACAGAATATGACACGCATTGAGGTATACCGTCTGGTGCAGACAGAATATGACACGCATTGAGGTATACCGTCTGGTGCAGACAGAATATGACACGCATTGTGGTATACCGTCTGGTGCAGACAGAATATAACACGCATTGAGGCATACCGTCTGATGCAGACAAAATATGACACGCATTGGGGCGATCTCCCGGCAGAGGGCGTTACGCTGGCGCCATAGCCCCTCTGCCCCACGTCAAATTTAACCATCAGAATTATCCCTCATACGCGAAAATTGAAATGCACCTAATCGAAGATAAATTCGCAGTTTGGCATCAAATACACTACTGTTTAGCCTTTACAGTGCCACTGGTACCATACCTGACGAATGTATTTGATTTTGCTTAATTTGAAGCCATGTTACTTTCGAACTATATTTTCGAGTGCGGTCGAAGCCAAAGGCGTGAAGTGTTTTGAACTTTGACCCGTGTTATTTTGAAATAATGTTTCGCTTAACTCCTCTAATGTGATCATTTGACAACGGAATGTCTATATTTTTCAAATTCTGCATCCAAAATTCAATATTCAATCTAAAAAAACATCTAAAACCATTCATGACCCCAGGACAGGGTCAACCATGAGGTGGGCGGTGACGTGGGGCAGAGGTGATGTGAGGAACGAGCGCCCTCTGCTGGCAGAGTGGTATTGGGGCATACCGTCTGGTGCAGACAGAATATGACACGTATTGAGGTATACCGTCTGGTGGTGACCAAATGCGACACGCATTGGAGTATACCGTCTGGTATGCCTCAATGTGACAGAATATGACACGCATTTGGGTATATCGTCTGGTGCAGACAGAATATGATACACATTAAGGTAGGTTTTCAAGTCGGTCGTCATATGACGATTCACGAGCGGCATTCCACCCACCGCGGTAAAACGAAGCAATAGCAATTAGTATTTTCCGTGCTTCAGATTGCTGAGTCAGCAGGTGTGTCTGACGGATCGCGCGGTATCAGGTGGCGGTGAGGGAGCCGTGATCACTTCCGGTGACGATATGATCCTTATACGAGGCTCACCTCAAGGGCAGTGAGACGCCACGATGGTGGGGGTCACGTGATACACGCTTTTTCATGCATCCGTCGGCAGAGGGAGCCACCGTCCGTGTCCGCCAGTCCCCGGATGTAGCGTGGGTTACAGTTCGAGGTAAACTTCATTTGCCAAAGCCAGAGGAAATGAACGTCACAAACATCAAAAGACAAATGATGAACCGTGTATCAGTGCGCCCCACCGTTGCACTGAGTGCCACGGCAGACTGAATCGAAGCATTTCCAACAGCGGATTAGTTAAGCCACTGCAGGCGCTCCCTGGACACAGCAGTGGGGGTTGATCGGCACTTTATAGGGTACTAATCCTCGTAAAAAACACGATTACTGACTGTCCATGGGAGTGGAGATGGGGGGTACATATTGACATCATGCCACAGCCTGGCCCACTGGCTGGTAAACCCCCAATACATCCCCCCCCCTACACCCCCACCACACACACACCACTACTGCAATACACGTGCCCCCACCTCACAATTACCCCACGACCCCACTACTGCAATACAGGACCCCACCCTCAATACTACACTACACGACCCCCCTTTCTATGGCGGTTGCCTAGCCTGGGTGGCGGTCTGACCTATGGTGGCTGTCTCGCCTAGAGTGGCTGTATGGCCTAGAGTGACTGTCTGGCCTAGAGTGGCTGAATGGCCTAGAGTGGCTGTCTGGTCTAGAGTGGCTGTCTGGCCTAAAGTGGCTGTCTGGCCTAGAGTGGCTGTCTGGCCTAGAGTGACTGTCTGGCCTAGAGTGACTGTATCGCCTAGAGTGGCTGTCTGTCCTAGAGTGACTGTCTGGTCTAGAGTGGCTGTCTGGCCTAGAGTGGCTGTCTGTCCTAGAGTGACTGTCTGGTCTAGAGTGGCTGTCTGGCCTAGAGTGGCTGTCTGGTCTAGAGTGGATGTCTGACGCAGAGAGGCTGTCAGGCCTGGGGTGGCAGTCTGGCCTACAGTGGCTGTCTGGCCTAGAGTGACTGTCTGGCCTAGAGTGGCTGTCTGGCCTAGAGTGGCTGTATGGCTTAGAGTGGCTGTCTGTCCTAGAGTGACTGTCTGGTCTAGAGTGGCTGTCTGGCCTCGAGTGGCTGCCTGGCCTAGAGTAGCTGTCTGGTCTAGAGTGGCTGTCTGGCCTAGAGTGGCTGTCTGGCCTAGAGTGACTGTCTGGCCTAGAGTGGCTGTCTGGCCTAAAGTGGCTGTCTGGTCTAGAGTGGATGTCTGGCCTAAAGTGGCTGTCTGGTCTAGAGTGGATGTCTGACGCAGAGAGGCTGTCAGGCCTGGGGTGGCAGTCTGGCCTACAGTGGCTGTCTGGCCTAGAGTGACTGTCTGGCCTAGAGTGGCTGTCTGGCCTAGAGTGACTGTCTGGCCTAGAGTGGCTGTATGGCTTAGAGTGGCTGTCTGTCCTAGAGTGACTGTCTGGTCTAGAGTGGCTGTCTGGCCTCGAGTGGCTGCCTGGCCTAGAGTGGCTGTCTGGTCTAGAGTGGCTGTCTGGCCTAGAGTGGCTGTCTGGCCTAGAGTGGCTGTATGGCCTAGAGTGACTGTCTGGCCTAGAGTGGCTGTATGACCTAGAGTGGATGTCTGGCCTAGAGTGGCTGTCTGGCCTAGAGTGGATGTCTGGCCTAAGAGACTGTCTGGCCTAGAGTGACTGTCTGGCCTAGAGTGGCTGTCTGGCCTAGAGTGACTGTCTGGCCTAGAGTGGCTGTCTGGTCTAGAGTGGATGTCTGACGCAGAGAGGCTGTCAGGCCTGGGGTGGCAGTCTGGCCTAGAGTGGCTGTCTGGCCTAGAGTGACTGTCTGGCCTAGATTGGCTGTCTGGCCTAGAGTGACTGTCTGGCCTAGAGTGGCTGTATGGCCTAGAGTAGTTGTCTGTCCTAGAGTGACTGTCTGGTCTAGAGTGGCTGTCTGGCCTAGAGTGGTTGCCTGGCCTAGAGTGGCTGTCTGGTCTAGAGTGGCTGTCTGGCCCAGAGTGGCTGTCTGGCCTAGAGTGGCTGTATGGCCTAGAGTGACTGTCTGGCCTAGAGTGGCTGTATGACCTAGAGTGGATGTCTGGCCTAGAGTGGCTGTCTGGCCTAGAGTGGATGTCTGGCCTAAAGAGACTGTCTGGCCTAGAGTGACTGTCTGGCCTAGAGTGGCTGTCTGGCCTAGAGTGACTGTCTGGCCTAGAGTGGCTGTCTGGCCTAAAGTGGTTGTCTGGTCTAGAGTGGATGTCTGACGCAGAGAGGCTGTCAAGCCTGGGGTGGCAGTCTGGCCTAGAGTGGCTGTCTGGTCTAGAGTGGCTGTCTGGTCTAATGTGGTTGTCTGGCCTAGAGTGACTGTCTGGTCTATAGTGGCTGTCTGGCCTAGAGTGACTGTCTGGCCTAGAGTGGCTGTATGGCCTGGAGTGGCTCTCTGATCTAGAGTGGCTGTATGGCCTAGAGTGGCTGTCTGGTCTAGAGTGGCTTTCTGGCCTAGAGTGGCTGCCTGGCCTAGAGTGGCTGTCTGGCATAAAGTGGCTGTCTGGCCTAGAGTGGTTGTCTGGCTTAGAGTGGCTGTCTGGCCTAGAGTGGTTGTCTGACCTAGAGTGGCTGTATGGCTTAGAGTGGCTGTCTGGTCTAGAGTGGATGTCTGACGCAGAGAGGCTGTCAGGCCTGGGGTGGCAGTCTGGCCTACAGTGGCTGTCTGGCCTAGAGTGACTGTCTGGCCTAGAGTGGCTGTCTGGCCTAGAGTGACTGTCTGGCCTAGAGTGGCTGTATGGCTTAGAGTGGCTGTCTGTCCTAGAGTGACTGTCTGGTCTAGAGTGGCTGTCTGGCCTCGAGTGGCTGCCTGGCCTAGAGTGGCTGTCTGGTCTAGAGTGGCTGTCTGGCCTAAAGTGGCTGTCTGGCCTAGAGTGGCTGTATGGCCTAGAGTGACTGTCTGGCCTAGAGTGACTGTCTGGCCTAGAGTGACTGTCTGGCCTAGAGTGGTTGTATGGCTTAGAGTGGCTGTCTGGCCTAGAGTGACTGTCTGGCCTAGAGTGGCTGTCTGGCCTAGCGTGACTGTCTGGCCTAGAGTGGCTGTATGGCCTGGAGTGACTCTCTGATCTAGAGTGGCTGTATGGCCTAGAGTGGCTGTCTGGTCTAGAGTGGCTGTCTGGCCTAGAGTGGCTGTCTGGCCCAGAGTGGCTGTCTGGCCTAGAGTGGCTGTATGGCCTAGAGTGACTGTCTGGCCTAGAGTGGCTGTATGACCTAGAGTGGATGTCTGGCCTAGAGTGGCTGTCTGGCCTAGAGTGGATGTCTGGCCTAAGAGACTGTCTGGCCTAGAGTGACTGTCTGGCCTAGAGTGGCTGTCTGGCCTAGAGTGACTGTCTGGCCTAGAGTGGCTGTCTGGTCTAGAGTGGATGTCTGACGCAGAGAGGCTGTCAGGCCTGGGGTGGCAGTCTGGCCTAGAGTGGCTGTCTGGCCTAGAGTGACTGTCTGGCCTAGATTGGCTGTCTGGCCTAGAGTGACTGTCTGGCCTAGAGTGGCTGTATGGCCTAGAGTAGTTGTCTGTCCTAGAGTGACTGTCTGGTCTAGAGTGGCTGTCTGGCCTAGAGTGGTTGCCTGGCCTAGAGTGGCTGTCTGGTCTAGAGTGGCTGTCTGGCCCAGAGTGGCTGTCTGGCCTAGAGTGGCTGTATGGCCTAGAGTGACTGTCTGGCCTAGAGTGGCTGTATGACCTAGAGTGGATGTCTGGCCTAGAGTAGCTGTCTGGCCTAGAGTGGATGTCTGGCCTAAAGAGACTGTCTGGCCTAGAGTGACTGTCTGGCCTAGAGTGGCTGTCTGGCCTAGAGTGACTGTCTGGCCTAGAGTGGCTGTCTGGCCTAAAGTGGTTGTCTGGTCTAGAGTGGATGTCTGACGCAGAGAGGCTGTCAAGCCTGGGGTGGCAGTCTGGCCTAGAGTGGCTGTCTGGTCTAGAGTGGCTGTCTGGTCTAATGTGGTTGTCTGGCCTAGAGTGACTGTCTGGTCTATAGTGGCTGTCTGGCCTAGAGTGACTGTCTGGCCTAGAGTGGCTGTATGGCCTGGAGTGGCTCTCTGATCTAGAGTGGCTGTATGGCCTAGAGTGGCTGTCTGGTCTAGAGTGGCTTTCTGGCCTAGAGTGGCTGCCTGGCCTAGAGTGGCTGTCTGGCATAAAGTGGCTGTCTGGCCTAGAGTGGTTGTCTGGCTTAGAGTGGCTGTCTGGCCTAGAGTGGTTGTCTGACCTAGAGTGGCTGTATGGCTTAGAGTGGCTGTCTGGTCTAGAGTGGATGTCTGACGCAGAGAGGCTGTCAGGCCTGGGGTGGCAGTCTGGCCTACAGTGGCTGTCTGGCCTAGAGTGACTGTCTGGCCTAGAGTGGCTGTCTGGCCTAGAGTGACTGTCTGGCCTAGAGTGGCTGTATGGCTTAGAGTGGCTGTCTGTCCTAGAGTGACTGTCTGGTCTAGAGTGGCTGTCTGGCCTCGAGTGGCTGCCTGGCCTAGAGTGGCTGTCTGGTCTAGAGTGGCTGTCTGGCCTAAAGTGGCTGTCTGGCCTAGAGTGGCTGTATGGCCTAGAGTGACTGTCTGGCCTAGAGTGACTGTCTGGCCTAGAGTGACTGTCTGGCCTAGAGTGGTTGTATGGCTTAGAGTGGCTGTCTGGCCTAGAGTGACTGTCTGGCCTAGAGTGGCTGTCTGGCCTAGCGTGACTGTCTGGCCTAGAGTGGCTGTATGGCCTGGAGTGACTCTCTGATCTAGAGTGGCTGTATGGCCTAGAGTGGCTGTCTGGTCTAGAGTGGCTGTCTGGTCTAGAGTGGCTGTCTGGCCTAGAGTGGCTGTATAGCCTGGAGTGACTCTCTGATCTAGAGTGGCTGTATGGCCTAGAGTGGCTGTCTGGCCTAGAGTGGCTGTCTGGCCTAGAGTGGCTGTCTGGCCTGGAGTGGCTGTCTGGCCTAGAGTGGCTGCCTGGCCTAGAGTGACTGTCTGGTCTAGAGTGGCTGTCTGGCCTAGAGTGGCTGTATAGCCTGGAGTGACTCTCTGATCTAGAGTGGCTGTATGGCCTAGAGTGGCTGTCTGGCCTAGAGTGGCTGTCTGGCCTGGAGTGGCTGTCTGGCCTAGAGTGGCTGCCTGGCCTAGAGTGACTGTCTGGCCTAGAGTGGCTGTATGGCCTAGCGTGGCTGTCTGGTCTAGAGTGGATGTCTGACGCAGAGAGGCTGTCAGGCCTGGGGTGGTAGTCTGGCCTAGAGTGGCTGTCTGGTCTAGAGTGGCTGTCTGGCCTAGAGTGACTGTCTGGCCTAGAGTGGCTGTCTGGCCTAGAGTGGCTGTCTGGCCTAAAGTGGTTGTCTGGCCTAGAGTGGTTGTCTGGCTTAGAGTAGCTGTCTGGCCTAGAGTGGCTGTCTGGCCTAGAGTGGCTGTCTGGCCTAGAGTGGCTGTCTGGTCTAGAGTGGCTGTCTGGCCTAGAGTGGTTGTATGGCCTAGAGTGGCCTAGAGTGGTTGCCCCACACACACTCCCCGTCTCCGACACATGTTTCCCCTCCCTACCTTTCTATTTTTGTCCATATGTAGACATGTTGCACTTTCAGCGCACACGAGATATTTGCCTGAGATACCCACACTGCATGGGTCAGCCACGGCCACTGTCGACTGGCCTCACCCCTCACGCCCAGCACCCCCCCCCCCCTACATCCCCTCCCTCCTCCCCCACCCCACCCTGCCGCCAGGGCCTGTGACGGACTGAATCCCGGAGTCTGCCATCCTCCCTGGCAGAGGCATTTATTGGGACTTGACCGGGGAAGCTATGAGAGTGGAGGGGAGGTGGGGGCTCGGGAGGGGAGGGGGGATCTGGGGGGGAGGGACGGGCGCTACCGACCCATCTTTCTACTCTCCCATTCCACGCATCCTTGTCAGGTCAGTGCATATGTATGGACGGCTGGGTGGTGGTGGTGGTGGTGGTTGGATGGGGAAGGGGGGTCGGGGTGGGAGTGGAGGGATGGGGAAGGGGGGTGAGGGTGGGAGTGGAGGGATGGGGATGGGGAGTGGGGGCTCACCAGATGAGGCTAGACGATACAGTATGGTGGGTCAGATAGACGATACGTTGTGGGAGATTGGGACCGGGGGGGTGGATGGGTGGGGAGAGGGGCTTCGTAACGGTGACAACATGCCGCTGTTGGCCATCGCCCCCCCCCCTTCGCCCCCTCCCGTCCCGCTCCGCTCCCCCGGGGGAGGCCGACGTGTTGACATGGTCCGCCATCAGCGGCCGATGGCCACGGTGACGGGGGGGACCGCCGGGGGTAACATCATAAACATAGCCACAAGCAACATGCACGGCAGGACCCCCACACAAGCCAGCCATACCGCTAGACCATACCTCCAAGCCATACCCCCAGGCCATACCTTCAGGCCATACCGCCAGGCCATACCCCTAGGCCATACCTCCAGGCCATACATCCAGGCCATACCGCCAGGCCATACCTCCAGGCCATGCCTCCAGGCCATACGTCCAGGCCATACCGTCAGGACATACCGCCAGGCCATACCTCCCAGGCCATACCTCCAGGCCATACCTCCAGGCCATACCTTCAGGCCATATCTCCAGACCATACATCCAGGCCATACCGCCAGGCCATACCTCCAGGCCATACCCCCCAGGCCATACCCCAGGCCATACCTCCAGGTCATACCTCTAGGCCATACCTTCAGGCCATACCTTCAGGTCATACCTTCAGGCCGTACCGCCAGGCCATATCCCCAGGCCATACCGTCAGTCCATACCGCCAGGCCATACAACCAGGCCATACCTCCAGGCCATACCCCCAGGCCATACCGTGAGGCCGTACCGTGAGGCCATACCGCAAGGCCATTCCCCCAGGCCATACCCCAGGCCATACCGTGAGGCCGTACCGTGAGGCCATACCACCAGGCCATTCCCCCAGGCCATTCCACCAGTCCATACTCCCAGGTCATACCACCAGGCCATACCACCAGGCCATACCGTGAGGCCGTACCTTAAGGTCATACCGCCAGGCCATTCCCCCAGGCCATATTACCAGGCCATACCCCCAGGCCATACCCCCAGGCCATTCCACCAGTCCATACTCCCAGGCCATACCGCCAGGCCTCACCACCAAGCCATACCGCCAGGACATACCGCCATGGGGGTAGGTCCCGAGTCCACCCTCCCCACACCAGGCTACACCCTTCCCCCCTCCACACACACACAGGCCATACCCCCAATCCTCAACATTTCACCCCCCTCCCCCCACCGCCGCCCTCTTTCCTCATCTCGTACCATACCCATCTGAAGCTATGCGATTCAACATTTCACCCCCCTCCCCCCACCGCCGCCCCCTTTCCTCATCTCGTACCATACCCATCTGAAGCTATGCGATTCTAATTCTATTTCATTGCCAGCTTTGCTTCCCGCAGAGGCGAATACAAAGGAGGCCACACGACAGCTACAGAACGTTTCATAGCAAACATAGCATGAGGCAGACCTGGGCAAGATCCTTTGTCACAGCCGTGTGGGCACGTCCTGCCCACCGCACCAAGGGTTAAGCGCACCTTTCTCCTCAATGAAATGACCCGATCTGTATCGTCAGAGGCGAGACCTGGGTTGGTGCACGGCGGATAGCACACCTCTATCAAATCCTGCTGCCAACTCAGACATGTCTGCCTACGATGTAAATGACTTTTCCTCCTGACGCAACGTATTCTAATTTAACGTCTGTGTTGCTATCGTGAACGCATATGGGTCGGGGTGTCATCCCCAGGACCCAATTGCAGCCTTGATGAACCAGGATGCAAACTGCATAAATATGCTCAACGAGAATGCAACTGTTCTAGTTCATTGCGACCCATTGCAGGTTGACGTGGGGACTGCCAGGGCATATATAGTGCAGTAAAATGGGAATGCAAATGATGTGCTGCTGTACCATACCGCCGTGCCTGTGACCAGGAGACAAGGAACATACGGGTCCCACCGCTGATGTCTCTCCAGTCTGGGGGAAGCCTTCAGGGCGAGCGATCGACACCGCAAGCTGCATGACAAAGCGATGGGCAGAATGTCTGCTCTCATCCCATGATCTGGATTACACCGAACAAGACCCGCTATAAGATAATAACCATATAAGAACGATATTCACACTCCGAGTCCCTGTAGTCCCTCTGTTACTGGACGGAAATGAATGGATGCCTCGCCCGATGGCATGGTAACGGGACAATGTCTTTTCCGGTCACGTGACGCAACTTGGCAACAGGCGGATAGGATTACGGTTGGCAACTAGGCACGTGCGTGTTATTCTGGTTGTGACCGGAAGTGGAATCTACCAGCAGCAATGGCGCGTCCCTGGACAAGCTAAACTGGAACTAACATGAGCGTCATCATTTGCCGTTACATGTCAGTGCCAGACCTCATGACTATATTTGACATTTACTGTGCTGGATGGGAGTCCCAAGGAAAGGGGTCACCTGGTTTAACCTGAGAACTTCCGAACGGGCCCAGGTAGGTAATAACGTAATGAAAAATGGAAACTTCATATTTTGTAAGTGAATTAAATGTAATAAAATGCAATATTCAAAACGCCGTTCAATAGGCAAATGGATTTCATTTTTATACGTTAAACAGACGAAATAGCATGTTGGTGCTGGAGATGAGTGATCTACCCAAGGATGGATAATAAATCTTCGCTCCAGACCAGGAATTGTGAAATATACAGCAGAATCAGTTTAATAATCCAAGCTCTCGACGATATAATAGACTACACGGTGTGCGATTACGCCGCGAGCGTCACGTATTAAGTGTGCAAAATTGATTAAGGTCTGTAAGGACATCGCAAATATCTACCGCAATAAGATAGCTTGCCGCGTATCTCGCACCAGTAATAAGATAGCTTGCCGCGTATCTCACGCCAGTAATAAGATAGCTTGCCGCGTATTTCGCACCAGTAATAAGATGGCTTGCCGCGTATCTCGCACCAGTAATAAGATAGCTTGCCGCGTATCTCGCACCAGTAATAAGATGGCTTGCCGCGTATCTCGCACCAGTAATAAGATAGCTTGCCGCGTATATCGCACCAGTAATAAGATGGCTTGCCGCGTATCTCGCACCAGTAATAAGATGGCTTGCCGCGTATCTCGCACCAGTAATAAGATGGCTTGCCGCGTATCTCGCACCAGTAATAAGATGGCTTGCCGCGTATCTAGCACCAGTAATAAGATGGCTTGCCGCGTATCTCGCACCAGTAATAAGATGGCTTGCCGCGTATCTCGCACCAGTAATAAGATGGCTTGCCGCGTATCTCGCACCAGTAATAAGATGGCTTGTCGCGTATCTCGCACCAGTAATAAGATGGCTTGCCGCGTATCTCGCACCAGTAATAAGATGGCTTGCCGCGTATCTCGCACTAGTAATAAGATGGCTTGCCGCGTATCTCGCACCAGTAATAAGATGGCTTGCCGCGTATCTCGCACCAGTAATAAGATGGCTTGCCGCGTATCTCGCACCAGTAATAGGATGGCTTGCCGCGTATATCGCACCAGTAATAGGATGGCTTGCCGCGTATCTCGCACCAGTAATAGGATGGCTTGCCGAGTATCTCGCACCGGTAATAAGATGGCTTGCCGCGTATCTCGCACCGGTAATGAGATAGCTTGCCGCGTATCTCGCACCAGTAATAAGACAGTTTGCCGCGTATCTCGCACCAGTAATAAGATGGCTTGCCGCATATCTCGCACCAGTAATAAGATGGCTTGCCGCGTATCTCGCACCAGTAATAGGATGGCTTGCCGCGTATCTCGCACCAGTAATAGCATGGCTTGCCGCGTATATCGCACCAGTAATAAGATGGCTTGCCGCGTATCTCGCACCAGTAATATGACAGTTTGCCGCGTATCTCGCACCAGTAATAAGATGGCTTGCCGCGTATCTTACACCAATAATAAGATGGCTTGCCGCGTATATCGCACCAGTAATAGGATGGCTTGCCGCGTATCTCGCACCAGTAATAGCATGGCTTGCCGCGTATCTCGCACCAGTAATAAGATGGCTCGCCGCGTATCTCGCTCCGGTAATAAGACAGTTTGCACGTATATCGCACCAGTAATAAGATAGCTTGCCGCGTATATCGCACCAGTAATAGAATGGCTTGCCGCGTATCTCGCACCAGTAATAAGATGGCTTGCCGCGTATCTCGCACCAGTAATAAGATGGCTTGCCGCGTATATCGCACCAGTAATAGCATGGCTTGCCGCGTATATCGCACCAGTAATAAGATGGCTTGCCGCGTATCTCGCACCAGTAATAAGACAGTTTGCCACGTATCTCGCACCAGTAATAGCATGGCTTGCCGCGTGTATCGCACCAGTAATAAGATGGCTTGCCGCGTATTTCACACCAGTAGTAAGATAGTTTGCGTATATCGCACCAGTAATAAGATGGCTTGCCGCGTATCTCGCACCAGTAATATGATGGCTTTCCGCAAGTCTCATACCAGTAATAACATAGCTTGCCGCGTGTCTCGCACCAGTAACGGACGGGTCAGGCAGACCCACAAGCATCTGATTCTTTGGTTTTTATTTCGTGTTCACTTAAATTTTCAATACTTGTTTATTTGACGTCAAAATATGTATCAGCCAATGCTAGCACGAAAAAGTAGGTTGTACGCGCCAACCCTTCCTGGCGGTGTATCCGCGCACCTTGTAATAATACACAATGCGTGGTACGTTACATTCCGAATATGCGAATCAATGGGACAATCAAAGTCCAGTTATTATAAGCAGATGAGGGTAATTCAGTGACTTTGACGCACGATACACCGTCTGATGGTTTATATTGGTTGGTTGGCATCCGTCCGTCTGCGAAAGACGATGGATTTGCAGGCTTTGTTTTTGTTTTGGTTTATACTCACTGGATGCCTGGACTGGCGTTTCAAATCCAGTTTCTCAAACCAGAGCCCGTCGTGGTGGGCTATTCCCTCTTGCACGAGACGTACCCAACCCCTCTTTTGAGACGCTAGAGACTCCCAAGAATTCGATTCGATTCGACGCCGAAAGCCTTCATGTCACGCTTACAAACATCCTTAAACCTGAGCTTTGGCTGTCCATCCTTTGGCTGTCCATCCTTTGGCTGTCCATCCTTTGGCTGTCCATCCTTTGACATGCATCCATTCTGCAGACGCATTCGTTCCCTAGCAAACGAAGACGTCTTTGCTTTATAAGAGCAAGAATGCTTGGCAGGCTGGCCCTGGCTAACACTTCAGCATTTGTTACCTTGTCTTGCCAAGATATGCCTTAAATGTTTCGCAAGCAACGAAAATGAAAAATTGTTCAATTTCCTTTCTTGGCCACAACATGTGGTCCACGTTTCACTGCCATACAACAGACACGCTTATCTTACAACTATTCTTTTTGGCATATGTTGGAAATCTAAGGTCAATTCCTTGTCAACAGTGTTTCCGTATCAACAAACCATGTGTCCTTATCAACAGACCATGTGTCCTTGTCAACAAACCGTGTCTCCATGACAACAAACGGTGTTTCCATGTCAATAAAGATCATCTTGTCAAAGAGTCATGTTGATCTTGTTGTCAACATGTTTAGCTGTCAACGCATCGTCCTTGTTGGTAGTGCCTATTCTACTTCAATCGCCTCGCGGAGCCTCGTGTGGACTTCAAAGCCTCAATGGTCGTCTTCTCTCGCAAAGACCACCGAGGTCAAACCGTCCAAGGTCGACTAGAAATCAATACTGACCAATCAAAGCCGCAATGTCCTTCATCTAGTGACAGCTATCAGAGAATTCACTTTGTCAGACACAGGCAATTTTAATTCATGACTTTGAAATCAATAAAAAAAATCATTACCGACTACAGTGGACTAAGCACCTGGCTACTGACAGGTGGAGTTTATGTGATTGGTGGGCAGGGTGCGCTGGTCAATTATTCTCTGGCTCGGATTGAATTGACAACCTGTCACGTGTCCGCTGGGTAGCGTCCCATTCAACCTCCGTCGGGAAAATATCGACAAGATAGATCATTTGTCGGCGCTACTTTCCGCCGTGGAAGGTTGTTACCCCCCTTCTACCAGACGCCCTTCGTCTTCACACTAGGAGCGCTGCGGTCGGTGGGGCGGATGGGGTGTTTGTGTGTGTGTATGTGTGGTGGGGGGGGGGTGTGGTGTTGGAGACAACTGGAGACATTAGGAAGACTATAACGACCTCTGTAATGGACCGCTGTAATGGACAGCTGTAAAGGAGAAAAACTAGGCTTCAGCGTTTCTGTCTAATTGCAAATTGCACACTTTGGACTTAAATATTATAACGGATCAGCTAATTGGAGAAAACTGCTAAACTGTATATTTAGCTGTCTTTTTCTGCACATTACCAGTGCGAGTCTTACGTCAACAGCTCCTGGCACGACAGCGTCTTCCGCTTATTCTCCTCCCCCCCCCCCTTCTTCTCTCCCCCTGGCTGCTCTTACGGGCGGGCTTCAGCAGCAGGGTGAGGGGGGGGGGGAGGGGGGAGGGTTGCACATCAAAGATGATACCGGCATCTCGCCTTTACGTTCGACGGAGGCCAAACGCCGGAGGCAATTATCCCATCATATAGCCTCCCCCCCCTCGACCCACCCGCACCCCCACCTCCCCAAGCACCCCGACATCACACTTACATGTAATGACGCTTCCATGTTTGTCGTTTATCAGCCCATAAGAGGGAGGCTTATTGGGGGTTCGTGTATTGATCCCACTCACCCCCCACCCCACCCACACATTCTACTTCCCCCTGCCTGCCGTCACATTACCCACCTCCCTGACAATCACGAGAGGATAGTAAGGGGCGGGGATGGTGTGGGGGGTGAGGTTGCTACTTCAAAGGTCGCGATGGTTCCAGGTAGGAAGAAGGGAACCAGGGCCCCTGCCGCGTGCGGCACGAAGTCAGATCTTGGTGAGGTGGGAGGGATGAGTGGGGACGGGGGAGGGCGAGGGGGTGGGGGGATGAGTAGAGGGGAGCCACATCCCTATCAGCACCGCTCCCTGCAGCTGTCAATCGACACGACCAACAACGCACTCTATTCGTCAATACTTTTTGTTCCGAGACTCTGACATTAAGAGGTAGAACATAATGCGCAGTTTGCCCATGACGATCGCCATTATCCATGACAACGGCTGGCGGCCTGATGGTATAAGTGGGGTGGGGGTGGCTACCCATATGGGTACACACTGCTACTGCACTGTCAATATCTCAGTTGTTTCTATCTAGGCTCCTATCTATGAGACGCCGTATGGTGTATTAATCGATCACCTCCTGCACAAGGATGCAACAGGACCTCAGCAACAGATGTATATTCAACTATCGTTTTAGTAATCTACCCATAAAAAGCCTCGGCGATTTTGAGCAGACCTCGGTAAACATCGGCAGACATCGGCGGGCCGTAGCCTTGAGATTTTACGCAGTGTTAATAAAACAAATAAAACAGAGCAAAAGAAGTGGTGACATAGGTAAAATGAATAGAGCATCGTATATTAAGCTTCGGCGATTTAGAAAAGACCTCGGTAAACATCGACAAACATCGGCGGGTGTCAGTGAAAGGGGAATCCCAACTCGTTACGTCATTCACAGGGGGATCCCCAATTCGTGACGTCATTCACAGGGTATTTCCCCGATAATGACTCTTCGTGATAAATTCGGAATATTCAAGGAAATGGCATTGAGAAAACTTGTAAATAGTTCAGAAAACATTCGTGTAGATCATAATTATATCGGAGACCATTATATATAACCAAATTTATTAAATTGCGAACACAAGGGGTAAATTACTGATTATTGGTGTGACATAAGCTACGCCAAACAATATTTGTGAATAACATTTTCAAGCTTCAGGACGTATTTCTCGGGAAATTTGCGCGGCTACCTATATTTTTCTTATTTTTATTACAAGAACGATGTTTTTAGAAGTTTTTAAAAGTGGTTTGGTGTCAAGATTTTCATTTTTGATGAAATTATGGCCAATTTTGTGAAGGTGGTGATTTCAAATTTTGGCAAAATCCGTCCTGATTTTGCATAATTGCACTTTATTATTACCATTATGTTATTTTTTGTTGCTACTATTTACATTTTTGAATATCATTCCTGTATTGCACTAGGGTTAAGCTTTCCAAAGAGCTTTTACTGATGATAATGACTTAATATGGAGCTGATTTGTAGCAAAATTACATATTCGTGGTAGCTGTCAAGTTTTGGTCATTTTTTTAAATGGGGTTATATTTGGAAAATGGAGAATATTTTTCTAACGGAAAGGTAAAGTATCCTAAAAAGTCACCAGAAGGAGTGTAATTGGGTATACTTTCATAAAATAATCACAAATACAGAGTTCTTTTACCTTGCTATTATGGGTAGCTTACCTTAAGTTGTTACTCGTAACATCTTCCCTGTGAGGTCACTAGTGCAGCGCGATCAATGGCGCGCGGGTCACATTAATATCTTTATTTCCACCACATCTACACCTTACGGCACGTCATATCTGCCCAGACCAGGCAGGCACGTGTTCCCTCAGCGCCCAATTATCGCTCATCATAATAATAATATCTACAATTACCCCGGTCCTCAAGTCTGTAATAGCCTGCTGCTATTTTTTCTTTGGCTACATAGAGCCATGCTATGCACAAAAGTCGTCGAAATGTTACATTAACAGTCCATGGTTTGTGATGTCCTTTGTTGATATTTAACCGCAGTTATTGGTCATGGCTTAGGGAGTGCCCCTTGTGGCCTCGTCGGTAGACTTGTCGCATATGTGCTAGGCCTGCCCAAGCGGCCGGCGAGATTCGCATGTGCTAGGCCAGCACCAGCGGCCGGCGAGATTCGCATGTGCTAGGCCAGCACCAGCGGCCGGCGAGATTCGCATGTGCTAGGCGAGCACCAGCGACCGGCGAGATTCGTATGTGCTAGGCCAGCACCAGCGGCCGGCGAGCTTCGAATCTCACCTGTGCAAATGTCTAGCTTTATGCACCGGATAAAGGATCAGATGTCTCTCTGCGACGAGGCATGCATTTATAAACATAGCTAACACAGACGTGGCGTACATTTATACACGTAGCTAACACGGACGAGGCGTACATTTATAAACATGGCTAAAACATAGCTAACACAGACGAGGTGTACATTTATAAACATGGCTAACACATAGCTAACACAGACGAGGCGTACATTTATAAACATGGCTAACACATAGCTAACACAGGCGAGGCGTACATTTATAAACATGGCTAACACATAACTAACACAGACGAGGCGTACATTTATAAACATGGCTAACACATAGCTAACACAGACGAGGCGTACATTTATAAACATAGCTAACACCGAAGTGGCGTACATTTATAAACATAGCTAACACAGACGAGGCGTACATTTATAAACATAGCTAACACAGACGAGGCGCACATTTATAAACATAGCTAACACAGACGAGGCGTACATTTATAAACATGGCTAACACATAGCTAACACAGACGTGGCGTACATTTATAAACATAGCTAACACAGACGAGGCGTACATTTATAAACATTGCTAACACAGACGAGGCGTACATTTATAAACATGGCTAACACATAGCTAACACAGACGAGTCGTACATTTATAAACATTGCTAACACAGACGAGACGTACATTTATAAACATGGCTAACACATAGCTAACGCAGACGAGGCGTACATTTATAAACATTGCTAACACATAGCTAACACAGACGTGGCGTACATTTATAAACATAGCTAACACAGACGAGGCGTACATTTATAAACATTGCTAACACAGACGAGGCGTACATTTATAAACATGGCTAACACATAGCTAACACAGACGAGTCGTACATTTATAAACATTGCTAACACAGACGAGACGTACATTTATAAACATGGCTAACACATAGCTAACGCAGACGAGGCGTACATTTATAAACATTGCTAACACATAGCTAACACAGACGAGGCGTACATTTATAAACATGGCTAACACATAGCTAACACAGACGAGGCGTACATTTATAAACATGGCTAACACATAGCTAACACAGACGAGGCGTACATATAGTCACAGTTCATAACACAAGCGATAGGGAAAATACAACAAGAGAAGCAGTTGGTATTGCCGACGGCACGTGGTCTCCGTCTTCCGTTTAGTCACAGCCGGCGCCATCAGTCTGTGTACCCCCCCCCCCCACCTCTACCCCCCATAGTGGGCTTTCCCTGCGACACGCCAGAACCCCCCGCCCCTCCTTTAGTCACTCGTCCCCCATTTTGACACACTGGAAACCACCGTTACCTTGTGACACTACAGAAATCTCTCCCCCTCCCTGCCTGCAAAGCCACCACCGTTCCACTCTGACTGACCCTTCCCCCCTTGACCCTATCATGTACATGTCGCTATATCTCCCACCCCTCATCCCCAGCTCCTTCCCTTGAGGCGTGACATAAAATGTACCCCCACCCCCCTCCCCGCCTCCCTCCCTCCCCCCACAGGCAAGGTGGTCTCGCGACACTGGGGCTCCGTCCATCACCCCACACCCTGGAGCCTGCCCCCCTACCCCGACTCCCTTCTTCCCCGCGACACTGAGGCTCCATGCATCACCCGGCACCCTAGAGCCCGTCCCCGCCCACCACCCCCACCTCCCGGGCGCAATGATACAAACCTCAACCTTGCACCCCGCCCCCCTCCCACCCCCACGCTTGCACGACAGAACGCGCTGCCCTTCCCGAAACACACTCCACCTTCAACCCCCCCCCACCCTTACCCTCACATCCACCGCCCTCAATAACCTCCCAACCCCCACCCTCACCCCCACCCCCACCCCCTATGCTCCCGTTTTCACCTGCCACCACCCCACCCCCGCTGTACGTCTTACGTCATTACGGAGGCAGTGCCATCAATAATTCAGCCCGGGAGGAAGCGTGGCTCCCTCCCCCTGTCGACCAGGCGTTTCCGGCGACCACCACCCAAGCCCCCCACCTGCTCCACCCAAGACCCCCCCCCCCAACCCCCCCACCTCCCACTCTGCTCTATCCCCTCTCTGACACACACCCTGGAGTATTACAAACCGGTTCTTCCCTCGACTCCTCCACCCACCCGCTGTCGTCCCCCCCCCCACCCACCCGCTCCCGCCTCCCCCACCCACCCGCTCCCGTCTCCTGCCCCAGTGTATGTAGTTTGCAACGACGGCCAATCTGATATGGGACTGACAAGTGGCGCATGTGACCATTCCAGAGAGCGTGAACACAGGATGGCAGTCCGCGGGAGGGGATCCTATTCCAGAGAGCGTGAACACAGGATGGCAGTCCGCGGGAGGGGATCCTATTCCAGAGAGCGTGAACACAGGATGGCAGTCCGCGGGAGGGGATCCTATTCCAGAGAGCGTGAACACAGGATGGCAGTCCGCGGGAGGGGATCCTATTCCAGAGAGCGTGAACACAGGATGGCAGTCCGCGGGAGGGGATCTTATTCCAGAGAGCGTGAACACAGGATGGCAGTCCGCGGGAGGGGATCCTATTCCATAGAGCGTGAACACAGGATGGCAGTCCGCGGGAGGGGATCCTATTCCAGAGAGCGTGAACACAGGATGGCAGTCCGCGGGAGGGGATCCTATTCCAGAGAGCGTGAACACAGGATGGCAGTCCGCGGGAGGGGATCCTATTCCAGAGAGCGTGAACACAGGATGGCAGTCCGCGGGAGGGGATCTTATTCCAGAGAGCGTGAACACAGGATGGCAGTCCGCGGGAGGGGATCTTATTCCAGAGAGCGTGAACACAGGATGGCAGTCCGCGGGAGGGGATCCTATTCCAGAGAGCGTGAACACAGGATGGCAGTCCGCGGGAGGGGATCCTATTCCAGAGAGCGTGAACACAGGATGGCAGTCCGCGGGAGGGGATCCTATTCCAGAGAGCGTGAATACAGGATGGCAGTCCGCGGGAGGGGATCCTATTCCAGAGAGCGTGAACACAGGATGGCAGTCCGCGGGAGGGGATCCTATTCCAGAGAGCGTGAACACAGGATGGCAGTCCGCGGGAGGGGATCCTATTCCAGAGAGCGTGAACACAGGATGGCAGTCCGCGGGAGGGGATCCTATTCCAGAGAGCGTGAACACAGGATGGCAGTCCGCGGGAGGGGATCTTATTCCAGAGAGCGTGAACACAGGATGGCAGTCCGCGGGAGGGGATCCTATTCCAGAGAGCGTGAACACAGGATGGCAGTCCGCGGGAGGGGATCCTATTCCAGAGAGCGTGAACACAGGATGGCAGTCCGCGGGAGGGGATCCTATTCCAGAGAGCGTGAACACAGGATGGCAGTCCGCGGGAGGGGATCTTATTCCAGAGAGCGTGAACACAGGATGGCAGTCCGCGGGAGGGGATCTTATTCCAGAGAGCGTGAACACAGGATGGCAGTCCGCGGGAGGGGATCTTATTCCAGAGAGCGTGAACACAGGATGGCAGTCCGCGGGAGGGGATCTTATTCCAGAGAGCGTGAACACAGGATGGCAGTCCGCGGGAGGGGATCTTATTCCAGAGAGCGTGAACACAGGATGGCAGTCCGCGGGAGGGGATCTTATTCCAGAGAGCGTGAACACAGGATGGCAGTCCGCGGGAGGGGATCTTATTCCAGAGAGCGTGAACACAGGATGGCAGTCCGCGGGAGGGGATCCTATTCCAGAGAGCGTGAACACAGGATGGCAGTCCGCGGGAGGGGATCTTATTCCAGAGAGCGTGAACACAGGATGGCAGTCCGCGGGAGGGGATCTTATTCCAGAGAGCGTGAACACAGGATGGCAGTCCGCGGGAGGGGATCTTATTCCAGAGAGCGTGAACACAGGATGGCAGTCCGCGGGAGGGGATCTTATTCCAGAGAGCGTGAACACAGGATGGCAGTCCGCGGGAGGGGATCCTATTCCAGAGAGCGTGAACACAGGATGGCAGTCCGCGGGAGGGGATCCTATTCCAGAGAGCGTGAACACAGGATGGCAGTCCGCGGGAGGGGATCCTATTCCAGAGAGCGTGAACACAGGATGGCAGTCCGCGGGAGGGGATCCTATTCCAGAGAGCGTGAACACAGGATGGCAGTCCGCGGGAGGGGATCTTATTCCAGAGAGCGTGAACACAGGATGGCAGTCCGCGGGAGGGGATCTTATTCCAGAGAGCGTGAACACAGGATGGCAGTCCGCGGGAGGGGATCTTATTCCAGAGAGCGTGAACACAGGATGGCAGTCCGCGGGAGGGGATCTTATTCCAGAGAGCGTGAACACAGGATGGCAGTCCGCGGGAGGGGATCTTATTCCAGAGAGCGTGAACACAGGATGGCAGTCCGCGGGAGGGGATCTTATTCCAGAGAGCGTGAACACAGGATGGCAGTCCGCGGGAGGGGATCCTATTCCAGAGAGCGTGAACACAGGATGGCAGTCCGCGGGAGGGGATCTTATTCCAGAGAGCGTGAACACAGGATGGCAGTCCGCGGGAGGGGATCTTATTCCAGAGAGCGTGAACACAGGATGGCAGTCCGCGGGAGGGGATCTTATTCCAGAGAGCGTGAACACAGGATGGCAGTCCGCGGGAGGGGATCTTATTCCAGAGAGCGTGAACACAGGATGGCAGTCCGCGGGAGGGGATCTTATTCCAGAGAGCGTGAACACAGGATGGCAGTCCGCGGGAGGGGATCCTATTCCAGAAAGCGTGAACACAGGATGGCAGTCCGCGGGAGGGGATCTTATTCCAGAGAGCGTGAACACAGGATGGCAGTCCGCGGGAGGGGATCTTATTCCAGAGAGCGTGAACACAGGATGGCAGTCCGCGGGAGGGGATCTTATTCCAGAGAGCGTGAACACAGGATGGCAGTCCGCGGGAGGGGATCTTATTCCAGAGAGCGTGAACACAGGATGGCAGTCCGCGGGAGGGGATCTTATTCCAGAGAGCGTGAACACAGGATGGCAGTCCGCGGGAGGGGATCTTATTCCAGAGAGCGTGAACACAGGATGGCAGTCCGCGGGAGGGGATCTTATTCCAGAGAGCGTGAACACAGGATGGCAGTCCGCGGGAGGGGATCCTATTCCAGAGAGCGTGAACACAGGATGGCAGTCCGCGGGAGGGGATCTTATTCCAGAGAGCGTGAACACAGGATGGCAGTCCGCGGGAGGGGATCTTATTCCAGAGAGCGTGAACACAGGATGGCAGTCCGCGGGAGGGGATCTTATTCCAGAGAGCGTGAACACAGGATGGCAGTCGGGCTGGCGGGTCAGGAGACAGAACGACAAGACTTGAAAATACAATGGTTACTCCCCCCCCCCCTCCCAGGGAGGAGGAGGAGGAGGAGGAGGAGGAGGAGGAGGAGGAGAGGGGGATGGATTGGATGGGGAGGTTAACGGGAGGAATGTTTGATTGGTACTAAAACGCAAAATGTGTTCGACGACACATCTTGCACTACAGCTCTTGGTATTCACCCCCCCCCCGCCCCCCTCTCCCCCATTCGGTGCAGAAGACTTGTATAGGGCCGCAAGCCATACAGGTTTCAGACGGATTCGTCAGCGTTTATAATAAACGGTGCAAGGCAGTACTATGATCAGTTATTATCTGCAAACAGCTCGCCCACGTGTTGTGTTGTACAATATCTGCGTCAGGCATTACACGTACACATCAGACATAGATCAAGAGGGTATCCATGCCTAGCGCTCAGAAAGCCATTCAAGCGTGTGGCCAAAATTCAATTCTGCAGAATAAAGCTTTCATAAAATATGTATTCTTTAAAGAAACACTTTTCCCCGTGGCCGAGAATATTTTATTTTATTATTCATGAAATAATATTATACTATAAAACTGTATATAATATATGCATAATCGAGTTGCAAACAGCAACAATCGACGGTTACTATGACAAACAGGCCATAGTACGAAATCGACGTGGCTTCGCCACTGCCTCCGCTCCTGCCCCCCCCCCCACGCCCCCCATCCTACCCCCACTCCCACTCTCCCCCGAGGCTCCCCAAGCTTGCGTAATGGGCCTCCATTTTGCTCGATATAAATATATAATGCTATGAAAGGTTGAGGCTATACCTCTTTGTATGAAGCCGCGTAAACAGAGCATAACGAAGCGGACAATGCCAACAAACTATGGGTCTGATCGTTCAACAGGTAAAGTGTATATTCATGGTACCAGTCTGAGTGGTACGCCAGCATGGCACTGGTACCAGTCTGAGTGGTACGCTACCACAGCAGCGGTACCAGTCTGAGTGGTACTCCAGCTCAACAGTGGCCCCGGTCTGAGTGGTACGCCAGCACGGCAGTGATAACACTCTCAGTGGTACGCCAGCACGGCAGTGGCACCAGTCTGAGTGGTACGCCAGCACGGCAGTGGTACCAGTCTGAGTGGTACGCCAGCACGGCAGTGGTAACACTCTCAGTGGTACGCCAGCACGGCAGTGGCACCAGTCTGAGTGGTGCGCCAGCACGGAAGTGGCACCAGTCTGAGTGGTACGCCCGCGCGGCAGTGATAACACTCTCAATGGTACGCCAGCAGGGCAGTGGTACCAGTCTGAGTGGTACGTCAGCACGGCAGTGATAACACTCTCAGTGGTACGCCAGCACGGCAGTGGCACCGCCCGCACGGCAGTGATAACACTCTCAGTGGTACGCCAGCACATGCATTTCATGGATTTCTAGACAGTTTATTTGTATGGTGACAATGATATATGTACCTCATGACAGTTTTTTGGTGTGCAACAAATATATATTTTATTACTGAGTTTGGTTCGCCATCTCTACCCGCATAGCGAGTGGAGTGTCCGTAGAGACGACGGTCTGGGCACGCCCCCTGCCTCCAGCCCTCTCCCTCTCGCTCTATATAGTCAGAGATTTCCTAATGACATGCGCAGAAGAATTACTCCGTGGATAACCAGAGAAAGCGAATGGATTTATGCAAGAAGAGCCACTGGGCAATATAGGTGAAGCACATGGGGATGATATATATATATATATATATATATGTAATTCCGGTAATGTATAAAAGAATAGAATGGACACTGAGTTTTATTCTGAGCTGTTTATTATAGGGATGTTACCAAAGAAGGAGCTTTGACCGCAATTTAACTGCTAACTATTACATTACTTTGGGACGTTTGAATGCTTAGTTCAGTTCTATATATATATATTTGTGTCACACATAATTCTCGTGGAAAGTCTCCAAGAAACCTTCTCACTCTGAAATAACTCCCAAAAACACTGCTTCCAGAAACATGTGGTGTTGCATTTGACGTTCAGTGAATCAGACAGGGTGAAGAGGCACGACAGTCTCAGTACTACTGGACTGAATAGATGCACGGGCCCGGTGTGTCGGTCAGGAGAAAAGGGGGCAGAAGGGACTATATTCTGTCGGCGGAGTAATCGTAGTGGCACACACAACGGGCTTCCGTTGACACGCCGCCTACCGAGTGGAGAGTCCGTAGGGACGTCGGGGAGCGCGGCCACCGCGCACTTGCCATTCTGGCCGCTCTCCACGCGTCCTAAAGCCGCGGGGGCCCTCTGCTATGGCACTTCCTTTATTCCCCAAATCCCTGGTCTTTCATACCTCACCCTGACATGTCGCCTGTTGAATGAAGCAGGCCTGGGGGCTGGCTGGCTGACTACCGCCGTCAGAGCTATATCTATGCATGAGCAACACGGCTGGCTCAGCGGGGGAAATCCGCTCATTCATATAGCCAAGAGGGCGTTATATACCTGGCTACAGACCTGTCATGGGCCGCCCTGTACGGCACGCTGCTACACACAGCTAGAGACCCGCCATGGGCCGCCCTGTACGGCACGCTGCTACACACAGCTAGAGACCCGTCATGGGCCGCCCTGTACGGCACGCTGCTACACACAGCTAGAGACCCGTCATGGGCCGCCCTGTACGGCACGCTGCTACACACAGCTAGAGACCCGTCATGGGCCGCCCTGTACGGCACGCTGCTACACACAGCTACATTGCAGACCCTGCTACAGTCCCCGCATACAGCTACATTGCACACCCTGCTACAGACCTCGCATACAGCTACATTGCAGACCCTGCTACAGACCCCGCATACAGCTACACTGCAGACCCTGCTATAGACCCCGCATACAGCTACATTGCAGACCCTGCTACAGACCCCGCATACAGCTACATTGCAGACCCTGCTACAGACCCCGCATACAGCTACATTGCAGACCCTGCTACAGACCCCGCATACAGCTACATTGCAGACCCTGCTACAGACCCCGCATACAGCTACACTGCAGACCCTGCTATAGACCCCGCATACAGCTACATTGCAGACCCTACTACAGACCCCGCATACAGCTACATTGCAGACCCTGCTACAGACCCCGCATACAGCTACATTGCAGACCCTGCTACAGACCCCGCATACAGTTACATTGCAGACCCTGCTACAGACCCCGCATACAGTTACATTGCAGACCCTGCTACAGACCAAGCTGGTATCATCCAGAGAAAGGTAAACGTCGTCATGATGGAGATAAATAAGTGGTGGTCGTCCGTTGGCTGACACGGGCCCATAACGTGGGGTAATGGAGGCCTCGGGGAGCCAGGCAACAGGCTGTGTCATATTTCAAGGCGGTCCCCAGCCTCACATCGCATTAATGCCGGTTAATGAACAGAACAGAGTGGTCCTGTGTCAGAGAGACCGAGAGTCCGAGGAAGAGAGAGCGAGAGAGTGGGTGTGGGAAAGAGAGACAGATTGGGACAGAGGAAGAGAGAGAGAGAGGAGGGTAGAGAAATGGATAGAAACATCGAAATAGCCCGAGAGAGATAGACGGTGAGGTAGTCGGAAATTAGAGAGAGAGAGAGGCGGTGGAAACCTAGAGCGAGAGACACAGCCAGAGAGAGAGACTGGAAGACTGGGAGACAGAAATACATGGAGAGAGATAGGGAAACAGAAAGGGGCATACAGAGAGAGATACTGAACGATCGAGATAGGTAAGGACACACAATGAGGGGGAGAGGGTTGGAGGGAGAAAAGGGTAGATGTGACGAACCAAGGAGAAAAACCCAGAAAGTGCAAAGGGGTTTCTGGTGCGAAGGGAAACAGGAAGGCGCACGTTTTGCTTGTGCCTTTCGTTGATAAAAAGGGCGCACCAGGACGTTTAGGTCGCGTAAACCAACGCGCGGCGGTAATAGCAGCGCACCCATTAACAACAATTAACAAAATCGTGTCCGACATTGTCATTAACAATACATGCACACCATAGCCGGTATATCTGCCGTTGCCTACCAAGCGACAAATATAGGATCGGCAAATCTCGAATCTCAGTGTCGCTACTCACGGCTAATGCCGGCTATGTGTGCCAGGTTCCATCTGGGGAACTATCCCGGGCGGCGTTCATTTCATAGTTCGGGCCTTCCGTAGCGATCTACTCTGTCGATGCAGATGCTAAATATTGAATGCGTCAAATGTTTCAATTAAATTGTTTTGATGCACTAGCACGGCCAATGGCTATAAAATATGTACAATGGTATACTGCCCAAGTTATGCCGCAGACCATCAGATCTGACGGGTGACGGGTTCAAAACGGCCCATCCATCGTCGACTAAAACTGGACAGCACCGGCATTTAGCTGCTATAATGTCCCTCATTCATATTTCATGTTGATTTGCTATTTTTGGGTCTTCTGCTTTGCTGCCGGGGGATCTCCACTGCGTACGGTGCCGATCAACATGTTGTCGTCCTCCAGCGCCGGGGACAGGTAATATCCCAGGGTGCAGTGCGGCAGTGGAACAGACGTGACTGTGAGGGTCATTTCCGGCTAGATTATCATAAACGAGACAATATTTCTAAGAAACTCAAAACCGGTTATCCCTCTCCTAAAATGATCCCTCTCTTGCACTGTTGTATAATATAACATGTATTGAGTCTGCCTTATGTCACGACTTGCTGTAGGATTATGGAAATAAAAAATTAAAAAAGCATAAAAAAGACTCTTTGCAGCGAAACACTAATTAACTATCAAATTACGCTCATATAACCCCCCCCCCACCGCGCCCCACCCCAAACACACACACATCCACCCATAAATGTGTGCTTCATCCAGCACGCTTTACTTTAGAAACATGTTAAACTTATTTATTTTTAAACCCCTGCGGGCCTGTTTTTCTTGCTTTAAATCAAATCACAACGAGTACCTACATAATCACTCTGCCGGCAGAGGGAGCTCGTTCGTCACATCACCTTTTCCCCACGTCACCGCCCACCTCACGGTTGACCTCAACGGTCCTGGGGTTACGAATGGTTTTAGAGGGTTGTTTTTATCGAATATTGTATTCTCTATGCCGAATTTTAAAAATATGAACATTACGTTGTCGAATGATCGCAATAGAGGAGTTAAGCGAAAAGAGATTTCAAAATAACACTGGGTCAAAACGCTTCATGCCTCTGACCTGAATCGAACTCAAAAATCGAACTCGAATGAATTCGTCTCGTACGGTACCAGCAGCACAGTAAATGCTAAACAGTGGTTTTTGATCTCAAATCTTTGTTCGATTAGATTCATTTCAATTTTAGCGTATGAAGGATAATTCTGATGGTTAAATTTGACGTGGGGCAGAGGGACTATGGCGTAAGCGTAACGCCCTCTGCGGGGAGATCACTTAAGAGTATTACGCTACGAGATCTCGTCCCGATTGTCATATCACGCTTCCGTGTTGCTAGGCAACCGGACGCTGCTTGGCGCGGGCTGCTCGAGTGCTGTAACGCCCTCTGGCGGGGTTGTCGAACATGCTACATCATGGCGAAGAGTAAACAGCGGTGGCTGTTGGCGATAATGGAATGGCTCTGCTGCCTGGTTGCATCCAGATATCACGGTACAGAGACAGGGGAAAGCAAGGTGCTGAGTCCGCGATTGTATTGGCAGAGTGATACATACCGTGACGTGGTTCGTCATCACGTCATGACATACCGTGACGTGGTTCGTCATCAAGTCATGACATGTCCTGTCATACCGTGACGTGGTTCGTCATCAAACCATGACATACTGTGACGTGGTTCTTCATCAAGTCATGACATACTGTGACGTGGTTTGACATCAAGTCATGACATACGGTGACGTAGTTCCACATCCAGTGATGGCATACCGTAACGTCGTTCTTCATCAAGTCATGACATACCGTGACGTGGTTTGACATCAAATTATGACATACCGTGACGTGGTTCGTCATCAAGTCATGACATACCGTGACGTGGTTTGACAGCAAGTCATGACATACCGTAACGTGGTTCGTCATCAAGTCATGACATGTCCTGTCATACCGTGACGTGGTTCGTCATCAAACCATGACATACCGTGACGTGGTTCTTCATCAAGTCATGACATACTGTGACGTGGTTTGACATCAAGTCATGACATACGGTGACGTAGTTCCACATCCAGTGATGGCATACCGTAACGTCGTTCTTCATCAAGTCATGACATACCGTGACGTGGTTTGACATCAAATTATGACATACCGTGACGTGGTTCGTCATCAAGTCATGACATACCGTGACGTGGTTTGACAGCAAGTCATGACATACCGTAACGTGGTTCGTCATCAAGTCATGACATACCGTAACGTAATTCGTCATCAAATCATGACATACCGTGACGTGGTTCGTCATCACATTATGACACACCGTGACGTGGTTCCACTTCCAGTGATGGCTATCACGGGCATGTTTCCATGGAACTACTCAATGACTTCCAAAATATTTGCCGTCTTGGAAGACGGAGCGAGACAGGGGCACGACTGGCGCTTACATTTCTGGGAATGTTGCAATAGTAGAATGGTTTTCTACCTATTAAGTATATACATTATAGTCTAGAGGAACGGTTCGGACTATAAACACGGAATGAGCTGGTCTAAATTACAGCCATGGTACGTACCGCTTCTTTCATATGGATACCACCAGACATACCTGTATTATATAATATGAGGATTTTGTTACTTATATCTTGAAACAGTCTCAAGGCTCTATTAAAAGTAAACCGAGCGCTCACTTTAATGCTCTTTGCTGTAATTAAATCATTCAGGTCATACAATCATCCAAATAGACGGCTGCAAATGCCATTAACGCAAACTTTGTTAAGATGGCGGACCGGATTCTCAAACTCAGTCACGTGGAAGACTGCCGGAAGTGCCGCGGAGGCGACGAGCGGCCGGGAGTTTGTGACCGACACATTTCCGATAGTGAGCATTAGCGGGACGTACAGTGGAAATCACCCCATATGCGACCGTCTCCCTTCTCTCCTGTTGGTCCGTGCTCGACCCGTCATGTCATATTTTGCGGTTGTTGCATGTGTCCATCACCTTGACACACACGTCTTTGGACCCGCCTTTACGCAACTGATATAATGCCCGGCCTTTCTGTCATTGTCAGCCATTGTCGTTTGCTTGCCTGGCGCCGTCACCCCCGCGTTGTGATGGAAGCCACACGTGGTGACACTATAATAGCATACATGGACAAGTAGACAGTGGAGTGGCGGAGATGTTACTGTGACACCAGCCGCCGCCATATGTATACCAAGCGTCGCTCCTCTGACGTCACTGTCGCCATGACGACGTATTTGGTGTCCGCCCCGAGGGATAAGCGGAAGGGACAGGTCAGCTCTGCGGTGACGGTGAGAGCGCCCCCCCCCCCAACCTACCAACCCCGTGCCATATATCCCCACCCCACTCCTCCGCCGCGACGCTGTCCCCCCCACAACCCCCGCCCATCCAGAGCCCTACACAGCCACCTACCCACCTACCTCCCAGCCTATCTACCCGTGACTTAACAGAAGCGAGCCACCGCAGGTGGGTCGCCTCATCATCAAGACTCTCTACCGATTTTCCCTGGCTTAGGGACTTCCGCAAATGCGATAAACGAACAGACTGACTTTTATGATAAACCCTTTATTAAGTATCCTCTCCATGGGGATAATAAAACCTGTCCTCAGTGGTTTTAATCTAGGGGAAACCTTTTAGAGGGGGGGGGGGGGGGCGGAGGGCAGGTTGGTGAGGTGACTGAGGGCAACAATCTCATTCGTTGAGGTGGAGGTAAATCGCACATGGGCTTCCTGACGGCCGAAATGCATGCAGGGATAGGGTCGAAACGTGGTGCCAATGACTACCGACAAGTGGTGCGAAATGAAAAGAGACCAAACTCGATGCCCGGTGAAGCAAGTGTATTATCTCGGGACTTTTGTCGAGAGGGTCCACAGTTAAGTCCTCACCCTCATCGCCACCGCTGCCAAGGCAACCAAGTGTTGCTACGCTTTGCCAACGCGCTTGCGACATGAGTTGCCTGCCAATCCCGCTGTACTGCCGTGGCGCCCCCGTCGGCCGCCGGAAGCCCGTTCCTCCGCTCACGTCGACGCGCCAATCACGTAACTTCCGCCGGCTGCTGCGGGCTCTAATTTCCTTCATCTGTGTTTTTTGGGGGGGGCGGTTGTTTCCTCCTCCCCTTTGTTGGCGTTACATCACGTGCGACAGGATTTCTGTTTTATTCTCCACAAACACCAGAGAGACGTTATAGGCGTGGTCTGCCAGTCTGCACCAGGCGACCCCCTCTAACAGTTGCATCTGCAAAGCCACACCAGTCACACAAGCACTGATCAAAGTGTTATGTATGGCCATAGCAATTGAATATTACTGCTTATGCTGGCCTGGTATGTGTGTCCATGTGGAGGGGTATTAAATTTCATTGTATTACCCTGGTATGATATATTGAACATCGTCAAGGTTGTTCGTCCACAATCCTACATATGGCTTATTAAGACGAAAATCGTAGATTTTCGTCTTATGTCGGTGTGTTCGGTTTGTCTGTCATTAAGACGAAAATTTTCAATTTTCGTCTTATGTCGGTGTGTTCGGTTTGTGTGTCTGTTTGTAACGTAACGCATTATCTTTCGAATGCCTAAGGATATCGATTTCAAAATTCACATGCAGATGCGGAATGGCTATCGTCAGGCTAAGTTCGAAGATGGTGATTTTTTTGTTTTGCAGACTCTCAGAGATATAGAACATATATGCATCATAATGTTTAGGTACTTGCAGTCCTGATTCTAAAATTTAAAAAAATTTAAAATGGCGCATATAAGTATTGCTTTAATTTGGCTGAATTATATTATCTCCGTCTAACAATTAAAGGGATAGCGTTACACTTCGTCAAACAGTTTTGCATTCATTTAAAACAATAGACTGCTTAGCATACATGATACGCTAAACTATATACCCCGAGTCTAACAAATCAAGGGATAACATGACCCCCTTCACCAAGGACCATCCTATGTGGTTCTAGGAAATACACTGGTATTTGTTTGGCGAGCGAACAAGACACATGACACGTGGTATGTGTCTGATGACGACCCTTGGCCAGGCAGGGCATAGATATCCGTTGCCAGCTGGCTGGGCTTTGCACACTCGAGATATCTATGCCAGCAGCCGAAGGATAATGCACCGCTCCACCTGCCACCTTCTCCAAACCACAGCGACAGCAACGACAGCAGCGACAGCAGCGACAGCGACAGCGACAGCGACAGCGACAGCGACAGCGACAGCGACAGCGATAGCGACAGCGACAGCGACAGCGACAGCGACAGCGACAGCGACAGCGATAGCGACAGCAACAGCGTCGGCGACAGTGAAAGCGACAGTGATAGCGACACGTGGAGTTAAGAACATGAACCATTTTAGGTACCACATCTCTGGAGTTTTGTGTCAGATTGTCATGATCTTCCTAAATCCTGCTTTTCCCTTGCTCCATCATGACAAAGCTGTTGACATCGTAGCGCCATTAGTCCGCCCCCCTACCCCCCCCCCCCCCTCCCCCCTCCCGCCCCCTACGCCCCCCCCCCTACACCCCACCTTTCCCTACCAACACGGAAAGTAGGGGTCATAACCGTCACCGTGTGTTCATTACTGACGCACACTACGGCGTTAGCATGTCGTCAATACGACATTAACCCTCCGGGGGGCAACGACTTAAAAGTTGAAAAACAAAGGGTTTTGATGGGCCTCTGGGTGGTGTCTGAGGCGACGGGAGGAACAGAGCGAGCGTCACGCGAGGGCGTTCGTCTTTGTCACGCCTGTTCCTGAGGAAAAACCACCTCACATTTATTGGGTCGTTGCCTGCAAGACAAAGCTCGTGAAGACTAAACAAGGGTGAACGTCCATAAATATTGCACAAGGCACCCTCCGTCTCCCGGCGCGCAATTAATGATCTGTTCAGTCAAAGTGGAGCAACAAGCGGTTTAAAGGTATTAACATCACAACTTGGTACCGATAAATTAAAGTTAATATTCTTCAAAGGTGCATTCGTCTGTCTCCAGTTGTTCCTTTTGTTAGGATAATCCGATCAGGCGAGTGGTATGTCTCTCAGGGTAGAACAAAAGAGAAAATGGAGAACAGGGTATTTATTATATTAGATCAATAAAGCAGCCTCCCTCCGTCCCCGCCGCGCAGTAGCCATTATTTACTCCGTCGGCGTGAACGGCAGTTTTCATATATCCGTAATCTAAGGGGGGTTGTGTCTGAGAGCCCGAAATCTTAGAACAATAAGTTCCCCTAATACGGTTACCGGGAGTACGTCATGCCTCTGTCCCTCAGGCCTTGGTGCCCTTCACGCCGCTACAACCCCCCGCAACAACCCCCACACCCACACACCTCCACAATCATTCACAGCATGCAGCTCATTTCATGGCTGGTGGAATGTCCCCAGATATTGTGGCTTGGGGCCTAGATAGCTGCAACCCCCGCCCTTGGCGGAAAGGTCGCCGGCGTGTGTTGATGAATGGCGCGGTCTGCCAATAGCTACATCTGACTGGATGTTGAGCCAACAGGTCTCCGCCCACGTGGTCAATTAGCCCCAGCCCTTGAAGGGGGAGACGCCGTAAAACCATCATAGACGTACGCCTCCTGCCCGACCAACACCCACACGTCTTCCTGCCACAAGGTCTGTCACGACAAGGTCTGCCACGACAAGGTCTGTCACGACAAGGTCTGCCACGACGAGGTCTGCCACGACATGGTCTGCCACGACAAGGTCTCCCACGACAAGGTCTGTCACGACAGGGTCTGCCACGACAGGGTCGGCCACGACAGGGTCTGCCACGACAGGGTCGGCCACGACAGGGTCTGCCACGACAGGGTCTGCCACGACAAGGTCTCCCACGACAAGGTCTGTCACGACAAGGTCTGCCACGACAGGGTCTGCCACGACAAGGTCTCCCACGACAAGGTCTGTCACGACAGGGTCTGCCACGACATGGTCGGCCACGACAGGGTCTGCCACGACAAGGTCTGCCACGACCTACGACAAGAAGGTATCTCACGACAAGGTCTGCCACGACAGGGTCTGCCACAAGGTCTGTCACGACAAGGTCTGTCACGACAGGGTCTGTCACGACGAGGTCTGCCACAACAAGGTCTGTCACGACAAGGTCTGCCACGACAGGGTCTGCCACGACAAGGTCTCCCACGACAAGGTCTGTCACGACAGGGTCTGCAACGACATGGTCGGCCACGACAGGGTCTGTCACGACAAGGTCTGCCACGACCTACGACAAGAAGGTATCTCACGACAAGGTCTGCCACGACAGGGTCTGCCACAAGGTCTGTCACGACAAGGTCTGTCACGACAGGGTCTGTCAAGACGAGGTCTGCCACGACAAGGTCTGCCACGACAAGGTCTGCTACGACAAGGTCTGCTACGACAAGGTCTGCCACGACAAGGTCTGTCACGACAAGGTCTGTCACGACAGGGTCTGCCACGACAGGGTCTGCCACGACGAGGTCTGCCACGAACAAGGTATGCAACGACAAGGTATGCCACGACATGGTCTGCCACGACAAGGTCTGCCACGACAAGGTCTGTCACGACAAGGTCTGTCACGACAGGGTCTGCCACGACGAGGTCTGCCACGAACAAGGTATGCAACGACAAGGTATGCCACGACATGGTCTGCCACGACAAGGTCTGCCACGACAAGGTCTGCTACGACAAGGTCTGCTACGACAAGGTTTGCTACGACAAGGTCTGCCACAACAAGGTCTGCCACGACGAGGTCTGCCACGACATGGTCTGCCACGACAAGGTCTGCCACGACGAGGTCTGCCACGACAAGGTCTGTCCGGTCAGTCATGCAGGGACCAGAAGGTCTCTTCTTAGACCCAGCCCTAAGTCCGCTTGATGGCGACCGTTTCATCCGGGTTTCAAAGACAAAAACTGCCGGGTTGAACATTCTAGTACTTTATTTACTTGCTCCTTGTGCTCTTTTTTTCTCTACTGTCATATTAAGTTCGTATTTGATCTCGCTAAATGCACAAAGGAGCGGCAGGCGAACACATGCCAAGGAGCGTGGACATGGGTCTAGGTACCCGTCAATCTGCCGGCAGAGGGAGCTCGTTCCTCGCATCACCTCTGCCCCACGTCACCGCCCGCCTCACGGTTGACCCCCAACGGTCCTGGGGTCACGAATGGTTTTAGAGGGTTTTGTAGATTGAATATTGACTTTTCTGTGCACAATTTGAAAAATATAGACATTCCGTTGTCAAATGATCACATTGGAGTTAAGCAAAAAAAGCACGTGTTAAAATTTTTTTTAACACGGTGTCAAAGTTCAAAACACTTCACGCCTTTGACCTCGATCGAGCTCGAAAATATAGTTCGAAAGTAACATGGCTTCTAATTAATTAAACTCAAATGCATTTGTCAGGTATGGTACCAGTGGCACAGTAAATGCTAAACAGTTGTGTATTTAATGCCAAATTGCGAATTTATCTTCGATTAGATTCATTTCAATTTTCGCGTATGAAGGATAATTCTTATGGTTAAATTTGGCGTGGGGCAGAGGGACTATGGCGCAAGCGTAACGCCCTCTGCCGGGAGATCGGGTACCCGAATGACGACCATTGCACTCGCGTGTTTTGCTGACTCCTTATTCTCCTTAGTCTTTTCATAATCAAGATCAGGGGGCATAGTGAAGTCACCACCACCAACGCCAATTTTGAGCATGTAATAACCGGTCAAATCAAATATAATTTCTTTTTTAAAGCAAGACCAAAAAGTTACTTACATTTATTTTTTGCTTCCTCGATATTTCTTACATTTCTTATAATGTTATATTTCTCCACCCTTTTTTTAATGCAATCGACCATTGATTTATGCGTTATACACAAGCTGTATAAGTTTTGTCTTTGATCTATGTGTAGGTTGATCCCCTGAAAAAAGGAGCATTTCAGGTAACAATATGCCTACCGAAATGAAAGCTCAGATTCATGCCAACGCTAGTGTCGTATATGATTAGTGTGCGAAAACCGACATTACCTAAGATGACAAGGGGGGCTTCCCTTGCGTAGTAGTTAGCGCACTAGACCGCAGCTCAAATCTAGGGCCTGGGCACCTGATCTGGGGCATGCTTCATTCATCATCCTTCATCGTCCCGTGGAGATTTCTTGGCCCAGTTTAACACTTAACAATTCATGTCATGCCAAGATAACACTTTTATTAACGTAATTCCTGTATTTATTTACTTATCACTGGGTCCATTGATGTCAGTATCACTGGGTCCATTGATGTCAGTATCACTCGGGTCGATGCTAATTATCGTCACCATCGGGCGAGGGATTGTGCTTCTTGAACCATGTCAAAAACACTACTATACGGCGTCTTTTATACTTGGTCTATCGAAACGCGGTAAACTGCGGACGGTTTAGGAGGGAATGAACGGCCTAAAAATGATAATTCACATATATATTGAAGTTGGCCCACGTAATCATCACTGTATATATCCGTATGCATGCCTAGTACAAACAGCTCCACATATCATTTTTTTTTAATATGTATCTTTTCACTGGGGATAGGACTTGCCCCGTTCAACATCGCGCAGTCTCGTGCAGCCCATCAAGTCAGAACCAAACACCGTGAGGAAAACTAAGGATTCCACGGCTCGCTATCGGTTTCCGCTTCCGGTTGGCTATTTCTTCTGGTTCGTGTAGATTTCAGTGTCCGGGGGCGCGATTTGTCCTCGAGACGAGGCCGGCACTCCATGCCGGAAGGCGAGCCTTTTGAAGTCCCGGGCCTGTCTCGGCCTATTTCGCGCTACGCTTAGCAGGTTTTCGGTCTTCAGTCTATTTTTGTCCCACAGATGTCATTACGTGTCGTGCCCTCCACGAAACGCCCTCTAAAAACACTCGTGCTTCGCCAGTGTGAAATGTAACCCTACGAACTGCGCCTCAATGCTGATCCCAATCCAGCCCTGTTATCGGAAATAATGACACGCTTGATTTGGACATTACCGCAATTGAATATGCCTGTATGTGCCACTAATGTTGTGCAGAACCAAGCAACGAATTAGGGGAACATGGGGCAAAATGACCGGTTTAAATGTATTCGTACTTTTGGGGGGGACAAGCAGTGCTATAAAAAGAGCCAAATTTTGGTAAACTGACAACAGTAGTATTGTGAATAACATAGCTTGGATACATGCGAGTGACACGACCAAAATTTTTACTAGCACAAAAAACATGTTTTATGTCACAGCGGGTTATTTTGCCCCCCTAATGGGCCGGAAATTTATATAATTTACACCATTTACCGCCCCCCCCCCCTTTCCTGCATATCTGGATCCGACCCTGAAACCGGCCCCCCTGGTTTTAGGGAGGAGAGGGGGGGTAATTAATACATTGCTGGGATTGGGGGTTCCGGGGTAACCTCCCGCCCCCCTTTTCACCGCCAAAATCCGTTCTATGAACGCACATTTTCAAAGCCCCCGCCCCCCCCCCCCCTCATCGGTTCAAAATATTTGCTCTATAGGGGTATCTTTTTCATCATAAATGTCCGCTCTATATGGTGTATCTTTTTTATCACAAATATCCGCTGTCTCAGGCATCAAAGCACCTGCGGACGCATCTACGTCTTATTCTGACGAGCTGCTAGAAGGAATGACCCTTAGTTTCTCCGAGGTTTTAGCTTTTGGGAGTGGGGATGTATCCAATGGAGACACGATGTCGCGTGCCGCTCTGCCTCAATCAACGCTTCCGGCGCCCTAGGGCGCATATTCGTGATCATCAAAGATGTTCCGATTCAGTAGACATATCTTCCAGTTTGCTCAAGATAATCATTTCTGTTAGAATATACACATTAAATTGGATGTGGGTGAAACGGCCCACTGGGTCATTTTGCCCCAAACAGCTTGACTTGGACTTATCTTTGATCGTGTTTATTTATCAAAATTTTCCCCCAAGCTAGTATTCACTGAGCTCTAGTTTCTGCCAGTGTTTACTATAGATGGCAACAGCCCAGAATCTTTTACTTCGGTAACGAAGGTCAGCTGTCTGCTTCAGGCCCATGTAGACTTGTTAAGGTATCACGTAACAAACAGGAACAAATATAAAACGCTTCAATACAGGTGGCAGCACCGCAATTGCGCGATATTGTGGTGGGCCATATGATCCCGGTGGGTCATTTTGCGCCATGTTCCCCTATTTCGCCTGTAGTGGACGTAGACCTATCCAGGCCTGTGTAATTGTTGTTGTTCAGAACCAAGTGGTGCTGACAACCACAACAGTTTCTTACAACTTCCGTCCTGCACTTAACAACTTTTTGCATTATTTTTACTTACACTTTTATGTATCACCGAGCTCTCTTGAATCTATGATGAGCACTTTTTTCAATACATGTGAAATGCCATTTTCTACATGAGCGTTAATTAGTCGTTGCACCCGTATTCCCGGGCGCGGGCTTGGGGGAGATTGCTTCCGCACGCCATGCACGCCACCTAGCGAGTAAACATGGCTACTGTGAAGCAATATATTAAGACGCAGTATAAAGTCCCTAACGATGGGACTGCCGTCCTGCAAGGATGGTGTGGAGGCCTGTTGATGTGCACCAATGGGACCAGTGTCATCGTGCGGTATACATTTAAGTCAGATGTAACAACAGACAAACTAATCTGAACTCAATGTATTTAATCAACCAACTAGACCATGGAAACATTATATACCGCCGGTATCACAGCCAAATGGTTCACGAAAATAACACTACAACATCGATAATTAGGGGGAATAATTAAACTAAAGGCAGATTTTATAATCCAGTGCGTTTTTCCAATGTGTCCGCTTTTCCTTGGGTATTACGCCAGCAAAGTCACATCTCATCAGTTCTTTTGATACTTCAACGGAAGAAACTGACACAAGTATCGGTAGAACAAGGACCGAAGACGCAGATTTGTTCCATTTATGGCCTGTTCAAAGGTGAGGCCCACCAACGGCGTGATTACCATAAGATTCCCTCATAAAAAGCCAAGTGAAAATAAAATAACTGACGCATCGGGCAATATCTCTGGTCTTAGTTGCCAATACACGGGAGCAGTTTCCCATTGAAATTGAACATAAAGTCGGTTATTCGAGTTGGGAATGCAGCGCCG